>PVHX01016673.1:0-18386 GCA_004024805.1 Geosciurus inauris
TGGGAGGAAGGAAAGGGGAATGGGCATAGTAATGATGGTTATTTGAGATGGTCATTACTACCCCTGGCACATCTATGAAGACTCTAATGGTGTGACTTTATCTGGTTTGCAATCAGAGAAATGGAAAAACTGAGCTCTGGTTATGTACTATGACTTGAAATGCATTTAAATAAAATAACTAAATTAAAAAAAAAAAAATAAAGTTTTTGTTTTGAGACAGGCTCTCTGACTGGGAGGGGCTTAGATGTGAAGGCTTAAGAGCAAAGAATGGAGGAGCCTAGACATGATTCCGTCTATCTGTTAAAAATGCAAATACACCTGCTTGGATCTCTTGCGTTTTCTCTTTCAAGGATGAGCATAGGCAGTAGAAAACTGAGTGGTGATAGAGATGTGACTATCCTTTAACTGGGCTCCTGAATTTTCTCACAGGCCCACTGTACTCTATTTTCTTGTAAAATTCAATTTCAGCAAATTAATATAAATCAGATTAGCAAGAACCAGTCCTCCTTCCCCGCATTTGTTATCTAATCACTCAATATCTGATCAGGTTCCTCATCCTCCAACATCCCCCAAGAGGTGTCTCATCACCCTGCCCCGCCTTCAGCAAGAATGCTCTTAGGTCAGACAGAATACCCCTTACCACTCAGATTATCTCTCAGTAATTTTCCATTCACTGACTACTCCTCACCCTCACCCCACTCCTGCCACCTGCTCCCTGGCTATACATTTCCTCTTGTGCTTGTTGGATTCAGAGCTGAACCCACTCTATCTCCCCCACTGCAAAAACCCCATTGCAATGGTCCCTAAACCTATTAAACCCTCTCTCCTTGAATAGTCTTCTCTGTGCTTTCATGAGTGTCACTGAATTTTTTCCTCCTTTAACAGTAGGATACAGCTCCAGCAGAGAAAAAGAACCCTAATCTCTATCTATAGCACAACTTGTAGAACTTTATTTTTCAGAGCAAAACTCCTTGAAAGAGCTATTTGAACTCATTCTCCAATTCCCATCACCTCCGTTCTTGAACATATTCCAGCCACAGCACTCCACTAGAACAGCTCTCAGTGGCACCAATGGCCTCCGTATTGCGGAAGCACAAGCTGGTTTTCAGCCTGTTAGCTGACCTATCTACAGCATCTGGCAGTTGATCACTCTCTGTTCCTTGAAACACTTTCTCCTGCCACCTTCAGAAAACAGCTAGGCACAGTGAACATGCCTGTAATTCCAGCAACTTGGAACACTGGGGCAGGAGGATCACAGTTGGAGGTCAGCCTCAGCATCTTAGCAAGACCTCATCTCAAAATCAAAATATAAAAAGAGCAGGGGATGTAGCTCAGTGGTAGCATCCCTGGGTTCAACCCCCAGTACCCCACAACAACAAAAGAAAAAATACTACATTCTCTTTGAGCAGTGGGTATAACTCAGTTATAGATCACTTACCCAAATCCTTGGGTTCAATTCTTAGCACCACAAAAATTAAATAAAAACAAACATCACTTTCCATTTACCACTCCTGCTGCTCCTTCTCAGCCACCTCAGCAGGATTTTCTTCAATTTCTTCATCTCCAAACATCTGTGCCCTCAGGGCTCAGTCCTAAGACCCTTCCCTTTTCTATATACTCACCCAACTGATGAAACCATCCATTCTATGGTCTTAAATGCCATATATTTAACCTGGTAATTTCTAAAACAATCTCTAGACTTCCTCTGAATTCCAGCTGATACATATATACAACTGTCAAATGAACAATTCCACTTGAATGTTTAAAGAGGATTCTCACTCCCAATCTTTCCCACCTCAGTGAATGGCAGTTGGCTTTCTCTAGTTACTTAGGCCAAAAACTACAAAGTCATCCTTTCCCCTGCTTTCTCCCACCCAATGAAGCCACCATCAAACTCTATTTCAGCCACTCATTGGTCACATCTGGGACAATCTGGACTGAAATCAGGAAAATGTCATTTGGCAATGACCTAGTAATAAATGTTTCAGGCACCGCTGGATGATAAAACTACCAAGTATGAGTTTGAGAATGAGATCATTTACAGACACTGAAAATATCCCCCCAAAAGATACTTTAAAGGAAAATAATGACTTTACAGTAGAGAAGTCTGGCAGATGTCACTCAACAAGTAATCAAGTTATCACCACCAGTAATGAATCAGATATCAATTGAGAAGAACACATCACTTCCTCTTTCTGCCAAGCATGCATAATCTGAATTTAATCATGAAGAAGCATCAAAGTAACTAAGACTGAAGACTTTCTAAAAAATAAACATCCTGTACAATTCAAAAAAGGTCCAAGTCCTGAAAGACAAAAATTGACCAAGAAATTGTTCCAGATTACAACAGGCTCAGGAGATATGGCAGTTGAATGCAATGTGGTACCCTGAACTGGACCTGGGACAGGAAAAAAATTATTTTGTGGCTTATGAAGGACATCAGTGGAATAACTAGCAAAATCTGAGAGTATCTGTAGATTAAATAACAGTACTATATCAATATTAATTTTGTGATTTTGTTCATTTTACTATAGCTATGCAAGGAAATAAATGTAAGTATTTAGGGGTGCAAGGTTTTTCTGTCTGCAACTTACTCTCAAATGGTTCAGAAAAATAGTATTATATGCACATATATGTATGTTTTTATAAGAAGACAGGATGAAGCGAATAGAATAATATGGAAACTAACATTTGAGGAATCAGGGGGAAGATTAGCAAAAATTGTAGTATTTGTGTACCTCTTCTATGAAACTGTTTCAAGATGACACACATGCACTGGTCCCACAACACCTACACTCTTCACTGCCACTCTTTTCCCTAAGCGGCCATCTCTCACCTGGATGATTTCAGTGGCTTCCTAATTCATTCTACTACTTCTCTTCTTGGCCCTCTTTTCTCCAAAAGGAGCCAAAGGAGCCAGCAATCTCATTAAAATGTAAGTCAGCAGGGTGTGGTGGTGCACACCTATAATCCCAGTGGCTTGGGAGGCTGAGACAGGAGGATCTCGAGTTCAAAGCCAGCCTCAACAAAAGCGAGGCACTAAGCAACTCAATGAGACTCTGTCTCTACATAAAACACAAAATAGGGCCGGGATGTGGCTCAGTGGTTGAGTGCCCCCGAGTTTAATCCCTGGCACCTCCTCAAAAAAAAGTAAGTCAGAACATGGCCCTATTTGCTCAAAACCTCCCAATGTCTTTCCATTTCCTTCTGAGCAAAAGCTAAGGCACCTACTATGACCTACAAGGGCATGCTACCAGCACTGCACCTCTGGCCTCATCTCTACTCTGCCCTTCTCATTCTCCTCCAGCCACTGTTCTGTCTTTCTTCAGGCAGCCTTCTAGAAGAGGACTTCGGTACTGGCTATTCCCTCTGCCTGGCAGGCCCTGTCCCTAGTCATGCACATGGCTTCCTGCCTCCAAGGCCTTTCCCATTACGCTATCTCAGATTTTCTTCTCATCTCTACCAATGTGTCCCTTTTCAATTTTATTTTTCTTCTTAGTGCTCATCACTTTCTCAAGTATTATATACTTTATAAGTTTATCCTGTCTTGTATCTCCCACTAAATATATATGATATCAAAATAAAAATACTTGATATATATATAAAGTGTGTGTGTGTGTTTCTAGTTTGTTCACTGCTATATTCTAGTGCCTAAAATAGAAAAATGCAGGGGCTCAAAACGCATTTGCTGAATGATCAGAAAGCATTTTTGAATATTCTAAAGTTCTGTATTTGTGGAAATAGATCTGCAAAGTCAAAGAAGAATCTGTCAAAGTTCAATCCATATACTCACCAAGGGAAGCACAATTACCCTCCACTGCCTCAAAGCTGCAAGCATATGTGTGAGCAGGAACATAAGCAGCAGATGTATTCAGGAATGGATCCCAAACAATGACATTATAAATGACTCCTTGACCCCGGAGGGAGGAGAAGGATACTCTTGTCTTATCATCAGCTGTCAGAGTCACCACCTAGAGCCAAAAATAATGCACAGAGTTTAGATTTTTTTAAAGCTATTCTATTAAAAATCCCACCGTCACATAATATTAAATTACAATTTTGTTTAAAAGTAAAAATTATACCAACCCATTTAGCTCTGTCAAAAGACCAGCCTACATGGTTTGTATGTGCTAATATAAACAAGTTCTTACACAAAATACCTCCAAAGTTCTCATTTAGTATGTTAAATGATAGTAAAACCTAATATACATAAAATCTAATGTCTATATATTCATCTAATACAAATAAAATCTGACCTAATATAAACCTAATAAAAATAGTGTGCACATGCTAGTTAGGACAAAGTAAAAAAATTTGTTAGCTTTTTTTCTTTTTTTGGTAGCAGGGATTGAACCCAGGCATGCTAAACCACTGAGCTACATCCCCATTCCTTTTCACTTATTATTTTGAGACAGTGTCTTGGTAAGTTGCTGAGGCTGGCTTGAACTTGGAATCCTCTTGCCTCAGCCTCCCAAGTCACTGGTATTACAGGTGTGAGCCTCTGCACCCAGCCACTTGTTATATTTTAAATAACATAGGGGCAAGAATTATAGTTAATTTGCTCACTACTCTTTCTTTAGTACTCAGCACAAAGTATTCAACAAATGTATGCTCAATATAACCATACTGAGCTCAATACCATAATACACAGAACTGTATTATAACTAATACAAGTGAGTACATTAAATATTTGAGTTTCCAAAGAAATAGTCACAAGCCTCCTACAAGGGTAGGTACCACTTTTTAAAATTATTGCTCAGCCTTCAAAATATAGCTCTTTGGGCAAAGGATTAGTCAAGTTTAACAAAATGTTAACCTTACCACCTACATTCCCAAGTTTTTATCATGCAAATCTAAACTATACAAAAAAGTTAAAAGAATAATAAACTGTATACCACGTAACTATCAATATTTTACCATATTTGCTTTTCTATCCCTCCCTCCTTCTCTTCTATTTTATCCCCTGGGGAATTATTTTAAAGTAAATTATAGACATCATGACATTTTACTTCTAAATACTTCAGTATACATGTCCGAAAACAGTATTTCTCAAACATCATGTGCCTGTGAATCACTGGGGGAATCTAGTTAAATGACTGATTCTGTCAGAGGTGGCTTTTGTTGCTTTTCTAACAGTCTCTCAGGAGCTGACAACACTCTGCACACATCTACCACATTCTGAGTAGCAAGGTACTAGGAACATTCTCCTATCTAACCACAATGCCTTGGCTCATCTAAGAAAATTAATAATTTCTCATTATCTTACACAGATCCATATTTTTTCCTCAATGTCTTCTACAGCTCTTTTCCTTAACCAACATCCAAGTTTCATGCCTATTTTGCATCTCTAATCTCAGTAATCTAGAACAGTCCTTCCCACCACCCTCTTCAACCTACCCACCACTCAAATTTTAAAGAGATTAAGTCAGTAGTTTTACAGAATATACCACAATCTGGGTTTGTGGGATTGTGCTCAAGGTCTAACTTGTTCTTTTAACCCTTATATTCCCTAAAACTGTACTTCTTAATTTATAAGCATGATAAATTTTGTTTTATTAAGGCTCCTCAGAATTGGGCAATGGCATCCCAGGTGACACACCAATAAAATGAGAACTTGCTCTTCAATAGACTATACCTGAAGGCTAATTATAATACATTGTTTCAATCACTTCTTTCTACATAACCTGGTTAGCTATTAACCTTCTAGGAAGAATCATAGCAGTCTAGAAAAACCCCACCCATCAACCATGACTGAAGGATGACCTTCAGTGACTGAAGGATGACCTTCATATGGTATACTGCTATCAGGCACCTTGCAAGATATGAAGTTAAAATCCTGGCCTCCACAAAAGCAATCTAAAGCATTGAGTCTCAAATTCTAATATACACAAGAATCACCTGGAGGATTATAAAACAAACTCCAATTCAGTAATCCCAGGGTGAAGCCTAAGAATCTGCAATTCTAACAAATTCCCAAATGATGCCAATATTGCTGGTCTGTGTTCCACACTTGGAGTAGTTAGGGTTTACAAGGATTGGAAAGCTCAGAGAACACTTTTGCTCCAAGTTACAGACTTTGAGTTTAGGTTCAAATATTAATACTGATGTGCAATTTCCATTATTTAAATACTAGAATCCCCATATTTACCCAATCTTTTTAGCTAGTAGTTATGGGAGGACACAGAAAATCACGACGACTTCCCTCTGGATCTCAAGATCATTAGTCATAGATGTAGCTGCTGCAGCTAAAATTTAATATAATGTACCTGTATCTCTCCAAAGGCCAACATCATTCCGGGGTATCATTAGCAATGACTCCCAAAATGTTAACAAAATTAAAAGAGAATAAAGTGGTTATCCAGAAAAGATCAAGAACACAGTAAAGAAATAAGCTCCTGATAGGTTCTCCCCTCCTCAACTTTTTCCAAAGATGTCACACTCTAGCCACACAACCATGAGAGTCAGATTTACCTTGACAGCACTGGCCTTCACCTGGGACACCTGGACCATCCTCTGCATGTGCTGGAGCAATACGTCCTCAGTGAGGTCATTCTCAGGCAGGAAATACTGATATACGTCATACTGCAACCTCCACCTAAAGTCCCGGCCTGTCCCCACGTCACATGGCGGAGGATCTGCACCTCTAAAGTCAACCAACAAAACTGAACATCAATCTTGTGTGGTGCAAGCCCCATCTACAAAAAGGAACCAAAAGCTCTAATTTCAAACTTCTGCAACAATTCCAATGCAACAGTTCACCTTTTGCAATGGCATAATTGGTACTCTGGAGAAAAGTAACATGCTGTTTGTTATGAAGTGAATGTTGCTTCTACCCCAAAATTCACATTGAAGTCCTAGTCCCTGACGTAATGGTATTAGAAGGTGGGCCTTCGGGAGATAATTAGGTCATGAGAGTGGAGCTCTCCTAAGTGGGATTAGTACCCTTATAAGAGACCCTAGAGAGCTCTTTAGCACTTTGTCTTGTTAAGGATACCACAACTGGAAGAGGGCCTGCTCCAGAACTCAACTGTGCTGGTACACTAATCTTGGACTGCTAGCTTCTAGAACTGTGAGAAATAAATGTCCATTCTTTATCCAGTCTACGCTACAAGTTGACCACCCTTACTCCAAAACTCTAAAATCCAAAATGTTCTGAAAGGTGAGCACAGATGTAATGCTCAAAATATTTCAGATTTTGATTTTCAGATTAAGGATATTCAACCAGTAAAACCTATGCAAATATTCCCAAATCCAAAAAACTTCCATCACCTGAAACACTTGTGACCTCAAGTATTTCAGAGAAGGGATACTTAACCTGTACTTTGATGTAACAGCTCACATTGACACACCAAGAGGCAAGTGCAGTTAAACAATCAAATTCTAATGTCATGCCTATAGTGAACTGCCAGCTGTGCCATTTGATAACTGTGCCTGTGGACAAATCAATGCACCTCCATAACCCTTAGAAAAACCTCTGTAAAATAAGAGCAATTGTCCCTTCTTCATGGTTAGGATTAAAAGACAAAGAGCATGTAGTGTTCAGTACTGCATACAATGCACAGTGCTGAGTGCCACATGGAGAATTCTAATGTTTTTCAATGGAACTGTTACTGTTAAAACAGAAACTTAGAAACTGAGGGCCAGGCACATCGGTGGTTGCCGGTAATCCCAGCAACTCAGGAGACTGAGGCAGGAGGATCACGAGTTCAAAGCCAGCCTCAGCAACGGCGAGGCACTAAGCAACTCAGTGAGACTCTGTCTCTAAATGAAACACAAAATAGGGCTGGGGATGTGGCTCAGTGGTTGAGTGGCCCTGAGTTCAATCTCCAGTACCAAAAAAATTTTTTTAAATGATATTTCAGGGCTACAGAAGACTTTCTATATTAAAATACATTATAAAAATTAAGATGCTCTTCCAAATTCATAATAGACACATCTGGCTTTTCAAATAAAGAATGAAAGGGCAAAACATTAATCACAAATGACAGTTCAAATATTAGTAATAATGTTTAAATTATACCAATTTCTTCCCCCGTTTAATTCAATTTTACTACAGAGAAATATGGCTCTCAGAAAGTTTTCTAAATTTATACAAAAGTCAGTCATGACTATTCTAAAAGCAGTTTTAGGAGACAAAGATGGTCATACCTTGCATATCCTAGGTTTGCTGGGGCAAACTGGATAGTTGTTTCAAAGAAATTATACTCCAAGTAAATGTTGGGGTCAATATCTAAGTCAAACTCCAAATTACAGCCTCCAGGGATAGGATCTGGATGAAAAACATGAAAGTTACTAACAAAGAACTCTTACGTATTCAAATCATGCTCAGAAAAAACAGAATGTTAACAGAACTTCCCATGTGTTAGTTATTAAATATAAACCCAGAGCTTCTACTTTTATACTATTTCATGGATTTGGTTAAAGAGGGTGAAGCTCATGAGGATGAGGACCCTAGACCAGGGACAGCACATCTTTTCTTTCATAAAAGAACAGTGACTATAGGCTTTGTGGGTCTGAGGGTCTCTATGGCAACGGCTCAACCCTGCCTTTGAGGCACAAGAGCAGCCACAAACAATACACAAATGAAGAGGCACAGCTGTGTTTCAATAAAGTTTTATGCACCAAGACAGACAGCAAGCTAGATCTGGCTTGCCATTTGCAGCATGCCAATCTCTAGAGTTTAAAAAGTCAAAAGTGACATATTTTTAAACTGAGGTCCAAAAATGGGTTTCAGGGGCTCCACAAACACCACGCAACTGCCAAATATTGAAGTTGTACTTTTCCTTGGGAGAAAAGCTTTTATTATATTGTGGAGTCTGTGATCCAAAAAATGCTTAAAACTCTGATTTGGGGGTGGGGGAGTCACTGCCAAAAAGAAAGGGAACTCCACAGGTAACACAGGTAGGGGGATCCAGCCAGATGTGGGACACATGTCTATAATCCCAGTGAATCTGGAGGCTGAGGCAGGAAGATCACAATTTTGAGGCCATCCTCAACAAGACCTTAAAAGCATTTAGTAAGACTCTGCCTGAAAATAAAAAATAAAAAGGCCTGGGATGTAGCCCACTGGTAGAGTGGCCCTGGGTTCAATCTCCATTACCAAAATAAAAAATAAAAGAGGTAAGAGCATCTACTTTTCATATTGTCTCTTTCAACAGAGAAAAATGGTGTCATCCTCACTCCTGTAGGAACAGTCTTTGTGTTTGTATAAAAGAGTAAAAATAAAAGACCTAAGATCCTTTATATGAATAGCACTTGAGTAATCAAACACAAGATAGATTGTGGCAATTTGACATTAATAATATGACTAAAACAGCTCTTATTAGGAATCATATTAATGACCTTTATGCATAACGAAACTTAAAGATGTCACTTGACAGTAGCTCAACTCCATATGAAGAACCGTGTATTATGCACTCATATGAGAGATTAAGACAGTGCAGGTACATGTACAACCAGAGAAATGAAAAGTTGTGCTCCATTTGTGTACAGTCAAAACGCATTCTGTCATATATACCTAAGTAGAATTAAAAAAAAAAAGCAGGTAAACTAATTTAAAGATTTAGATTACAACTTCATACACTCATCCATCCATTCTCACAGTTGAGTCTTGGTTTCCACAAACCGTTGCAATTCTGGTGGTTAACTTCAGCCTCTGGTGAGATCTGAGATGGGATACAGTGTATACTTTTATTTTGTGGAATTTTCCTCAAAATTTTGAGCTCTTTTTTTATATTCCCCTTTCTCTGCACTTACAAATATCTACAACACCTAAGAAAATGATATGCATCCCACCTGAAGCTCTACTTTTTTGGGGGCCAATGGGGGATTACACTGTCCTTGATGGAAGACTGAAGTCTATGGATTTTGTTTGTGTGTTTGTGGTACCAAGGATTGAACCCAGGAGCGCTTAACCATTGGGCCACAGCCCCAGCACCCCCATCTCTTTTTTTTTCTGAGACAGGGTCTCACTAAGTTGCTGCACCTGGCCTTGAACTTGTGATCCTCCTGCCTCAGCTTCCTGGGCCATTGGGATTACAGGTATGCACCACTGTGCCTGGTGAGTCTATGGGTTTTTACCAGGTCACTACTTGTTACAGAAAACCTTTCCTTTTCTTCATTCTGATAATCATTTGAATTCTGCCTCCTTTACTATCGATTACTCCTCTCCTTCCCTTTATACCTAAACTTTAAGAGTGGCCACATTCCCTCACCTCACCTGCACTGCTCAATCACTATAATCTCGGTTTCATCCCTCCTGTCTATGCCACTAAGATGACTCCCATTAAAAGCCACCACTCATGCTTCATTACTATCAGATGGACACTTCTAGTCACTGCTCTGGACCTATCCACAGTGTGCTATTCTCCACTCCTTACTAAGGCTGCACCTCCAAGTTCTCTTCCTACCTCCAAGACTACATCTCAGTCTTGCACTTATTCCTCAGCAGTTAATATCATCCAGAAATGGTGCCTGACAAACGTAGAAACTAGGAAAGTATCTCCCATTTCCCCCTAGATTTTGAAGTACATGCCTGGACAATCTGACTCACAGCATGGGTTTTCTTAACAGCTACTTTGCTGAGTATCTAACCTCACTCCTCCACTCCAGCTCCATGTTAACTGCCCAGCACTGCCATCCATATGTCCTACAAGCATCTGAGATTCATTGTGTCTCAAACTGAAGTCGCCATCTATTCCATCCCACCACATAAAAATCCAATACAACAACCCTGTTCCTCTGCCTACTTCTATCACTATCTCCAAGCTGTCCATGTAGGAAGTCTATGTACCCCTCTAATAATCCAATACCACTGGTCATTGTGCCTTATCAATGCTACCTTCCAAACATCTCCAGACCAGCCCCTCTTTTCCACCCCATCTTCTGGCTTCAGTTCAGATCTTCATTTCCCACTCTGAGCCCTCAAAGCTTTACTGAGTCCTAACTCGGCTTTTCCCTCTTCAGTCCACTCTCAACACTGGCTCCATGGTTAGCTTTCCAAGATGAAATGGAACACATGGTTCCTCAGCCTGGAAACTACGCTTCCTTAGAACTGACTTCAGGATAGAAAGCAAACTTCACACTGTCTAAGGCCCTTTGTATTCTGGCTCCAGGAACACCCACTTGCCACACTCCTCCTTCAAAACATAAAGCTCACTGCTTTCTCAACTTAGAAGAATTAATAAACTGCTAAGTTCTGTGTCTTGCCTTTCTGTTTCTGCTTTTCCAAGGGCTCCTTAAATGTACTCTCCCCATCACCACCAGAGCTTTCACTCATCATGCTAATTCTTGGGCTCCCTTGCTATTAAAACATTTCTGAATAAACAGCACTTATAATAAGCAATCATTATAGGATAATTTTCCTTAAATTTTCACAAACACATCCCATATTCTATAGAGTAATAGAGAGTCAAAGACAGGTTACCTCTTTCTGAGTAAGAGAGTGGAATGGCCACATTTTGAACAGGCCCTGCATCTGCAGTCTCCAAATACCAAGTGCACATACTCTGCTCTGGTCTAAGAATAAAAACCAGTCCTTTGTCATTGCCTGTCCCTGAGGTATTGGGAAGGAGATCCTGCAATTATAAAGAAAAGTCATTATGAATAGACAGATGAGCAAAACACAGAAGCTGATCTAGTATGCAGGTCCTATTCCAAATATTCTCAAAACAAAAATGGAGGATAAAAAACAGCCCTTCCTTAAATAATTAAGGAATGTTTTTCATCCTTATGTTCACATGCCCACATCTATACATAGAATTCTTTAAAATGCACTACTGTCTTAGTCAGTTAGATTAGGTTGTATATAAAGAACAAAAATTTATTTCTTACAGTTCCAGAGGCTGGAAGTCTGAGAGCAGAGTGCCAGCATGGTTAAGTTCGGGTGAGAACCCTCTTCCAGGTTGCAAATCGACAACCTCTGGCTGCATCCTCACATAGCAGAAGTGGCAGCAAGCTCTCTAGACCCTCTTGTACAAAGGCACCAATCCCATTTATGAGCACTCTGCTCTTAGCACCTAACACTTTCCACAGGCCCCACTTCCTAATACCAAGACACCAGGGGTTAGGGTTTCAACATATGAATCTGGGGAGGACATATTCACTCCATAACAAAGATCTTTGATCATGAGTTACACAGTGGATTTCACTAGCATTCCAATTTACCCAAGTTAAAATTTACTAAGTACTGAGAGGACAAAGACATAAGTCTCAACCCTATCTGAAGGAGTTCAGTTTCTGGAAAGCTTTTTGTAACTAAGTTGTAACTAACATATTATAAACTGCACATGAAGTATATTACTTGGTAAGTTTTTTTTTAGTTGTAGATGGACACAAATATCTTTATTTTTTTTTTTTTAATGTGATGCTAAGGATCGAACCCAGTGCCTCACGCATGCAAGGCAAGCACTCTACCACTGAGCTACAACCTCAGCCCCGCTTGATAAGTTCTGATACATGCAGACACCTGTAAAACCATCACCAATTCAAAACAATGAATACATGCATGACTCCAAAGTTTCCTATGCCCCTTTCCAATCCTTCCCTACACTCCTACCCCTCTCTTCCATTCCCAATCCCATCTGTTTAGAAATCTTCTTAAATAATAAAATGCTTTTTTAATAAAAAAATATTAAGGAAGCAAACTCAGTGCTTTTTCAAAAAAGGAGGGGGAAAGAAGGAATCAGATTCAATTTGACAAGCATACACACAAGAATGACTCACATATTAATTAAATATAGGGTCAATGGCTTCCAAGAAACAACTGTCATGAAAAACCAACAGTTTCTAGGATACAGGAAATAAACAATTCTCACACAGACCTCTCATTTCTAGCTACATGCAATCTGGTCATCATCTTCTAAGCAATATGAAGAGCAGAACTAAAACTAAATGAAAACTATTATAACTAAGATTTTTCTGCATGGAATCAAGGCCCAAGATGCTGTTCATCCAGACCTCTTTTATCATTTATTATGCTGATATTTATTTATCAAAGATCTGTTTCCTCAAATGCAGGAACTGGCATTACAACTACTTTATTGAGCTACTGTGAGAATTAACTATACGAAAAACCAAACACAGGGTTCCTAACCAGGAGCCAGAGGGTCCCACTGAGTTTCCAGAGGCCCCCATGAAATTGCATTTTGCCTGGGAGAGGACCCATGAACAAGCAGTCTCTGGCTTCAGGAGCTTAAGAAACACAGGCTTAGCACATAGTAAGCATTCAATAAAATAAAATGCCTTTCCCATCCTCTTTTGATATCTTTGTTAACAACTGAATCCTACCATTTGTGACAAGATGGGAAGAACTGGAGATCATTATGTTAAGTCAAATAAGCAAGGCACAGAAAGATAATACCATTTGATCTCACTCACATAATCTCAAAAAGTTGGATCTCACAGAAGTAGAGAGTAGAACAGTGGTTGCCAGAGGCTGGGGAGAGTAGATGGGGAGAAGCTGATTAAGTGGGAACTAAGATAAGAACAAGTTCTGGTGTGCTATTTGCTCAGAAGAATGAGTACAGATAATAGAGTACTGTTTGCAAAAGCGAGAAGAAAAGAGTTTTAATGTTTTCAACATGAAGAAATGATAGATGTTTGAGAAGATATGTTTAACCTGGTTTAAACATTACTCAATGTATACACATATCAAAAAAACACACGGCACCCCATAAATACAGTATGATCAATGCCTATCAAATGCATATGCACTGGGTTGAGACAGGTTTGTTAACCAAATTCCAGAACATTACAAGATAGGCTTAGAAACAAAAAGTGTAACTTTACACAGGGCAAAATTCATTCATTCGTCTAAGGGCTCATGTAGGCTAATATAAATTTGTAAAAAGTTATCATAAATGACTGATCCTAAATAGCTTAAGTTAATCTAATACGTTTAAAAACCTTCCAAAGTTCAGGTTTAGCTTAAGGCGTTAGTGATGATATCTACAGTAGAGTTCTTAATCCTGCTGGGTGTGCAGCGCAAGGCTGGATGAACTGGGTGTTAGAATTCCTTCATTTGGTTCAAAGCCAGCCTTAGCAACCTGGAAAGATCCTGCCTGAAAATAAAAATTAAATTTAAAAATAGCTGAGGATATGAATCCATGGTTGAGCACCCTTGGGTTCAATCTCCAGTATTTTGTATTTTGCCTTGGAGAAGGTCCATGAACAAGCAGTCTCTGGCTTTAGGAGCTTAGGAAACACAGGCTTAGCACATAGTAAGCATTCAATAAACTTAAATGCCTTTCCCATCCTCTTTGCATGAGACTCCAAAGGATAAAACTGATCATATAGGGTTCTCATTAAACCACAATAAATAGCTAATGACAATGGAAACACATTAAAATACATTACCAGAAAAATCACCAAGGACTCACAAAAGTGAGAAAATGAAATGGTAGGAAATCATAAGAAAAACTTAAATGCAAAGAAGAGGCACAAGGCCCCTCTCCTATGACTCAGTTCTCCAGCTCTAAATCAGAGGCCACCACACTCAAGAAAGGTGGTACACGCATATAATCCCAGTGACATGAGAGGATGAAGCAGGAAGATCACAAGTTGAGGACAGCCTCAGCAATTGAGTGAGATCCTGTCTCAAAATAAAAAATCAAAAGGACTGGGGATGCAGCTCAGGGGTAAAGCATCCCTGGGTTCAATCCTCAGTACCAAAAAAAAGAAAGGCCTAAAGTACTAACACCTGCTGCTCTGAATTACTAACAACTCAATCTTTTAAATTTAAGACAAAAGACAAACATGAAGAGACATCAAATTCTAATGTTTATGCTACACATAAGACCTAAATATATAGAAATGGCTTTTTTGCTGAAATAATTCTTCATACATACCTGGGAAAAAGAAAGTGTTGTATTCCGATACTGTGAGTGTATTTGGAAAATAAGGAAAGTCACATTACTTGAAATATGACGCAAAATAGCTTCCTCTGGAAAACGCCTGTTGAGCTCGAAGTATCTAAATTTCCCCACAGAAAATTCAAGAAAATCTACAATGGAAGAAACTTTTCATTACAATACTGTACCTCAAACGCTTGTAGACATTACATTCAAAAACAAATGTAGAATTCTAATTTAACCCTCAGAAAAACTCCTTAAGGTAAATATTGTTGCCTCTAAGTCACTGACGAGGAGAATAAAGCTTAAAAGGTGAAGCAGGGCCTGGGGATGTGGCTCAGTGGTAGAATTCTTGCCTATGTGCAAGGCCCTGGGTTCACCAGCACAGGAAGGGAGGAAAAAAGGGGAGGGAGGGAGGAAGACAGATGGAGCAGTCCACGAGGTCATTCAGCTAGTAAGTGGGGGAGCAGAGAACTAAAATGGATGAAAGGTATTTGAAAAGAGATCAACAGCCAGGTGTAATCCCAGCACTTGGGAGGCTGAGGCAAGAGGATCCCAAGTTCAAAGCCAGCCTCAGCAACTTAGTGAGGTCCTAAGCAATTTAGTGAGACTCTACCTCAAAATAAAATATGAAAATGGGCAGGAGATGTGGCTCAGCAGTTGAGCACCCCTGAGTTCAATCCTTGGTATGGGGGGAAAAATGTAAACAATACTAAGTGCCGAGAATGGGCACCAAGACCCTAGAAAATTTTCATCTGGTAGGAAAACAACAATTCTCTTTGGAACAAAGTCTCCAAATTTAAGGATGAGCAATCCTCTTGAGGCTCCTATCATGAATGTGCTACTATTAAAGAGCATCATGGGCTAAGAATATAGTTCAGTTTGTAGAGTGGTTGCCTCACATGCACAAGGCCTTGGGTTCAATCCCCAGCACCACAATCAATCAATAAATGGCACTGACTAGTGAATGCTGAGAGAAACAGGGCTTCAACTTAATGCCAGAGTTTACGGCTGTGTTATTTTTAGGCTAGTTACTGAATTATCTGTCATAAGCCTTAATTTCCTCATCTATCAATTGGATTGTATAAAACTAACTTGCAAAAGCAGGTACCATCAACATTAACAAAAATGTTTGTCGAGTACCCACAACAGACACTTCACATACAATTGTGAACCACAGGCATTCTGGGAAAAGGAGCTTTTTGCTCATTTTTTTTTTAAATTTTTTTAGTTGTTGATGGATCTTTATTTTATTCATTATTTATATGTGGTGCTGAGGATCGAACACGGTGAGCATGCTTGCCTCACACATGCTAGGCAAGCGCTCTACCACTGAGCTACAGCCCCAGCCCCCTTTTTGCTCATTTGTATTAGGATCAAATCCAGAGTCCACACCAGTCATGACAAGGATAGTTTCTCAACACCTCATCCAGACCTCTCCCATCTATCTACCTGCCCACATTGTCTGGTTGTGTTTAACTCACTCATTCTGTCCATGGCCCTCTCTCAGCTGCACGATGGCTCTTTCTTTTTCCAATCTAATTCTCAGGCAACCACTAAATTAGGTCGCTTTTACTTCTCTGTGGCCCTGGATTCCCAAAGCAGCCCCACCCTCTAGTCAGTATGTATTTGCATAAAGAGCACAAGAGTTCCCAAACATTAGTCCTGGGGGGTCACATCTAAAAGTAAGTGGGAAAAGATTTGAGTTTAATATAGATGAAAAGAAGTTGATGAGAAAGACTAATTCACCTAAGTTGCACAATAGAACCATGTTTCACTTTAGAAGGAGATTAGAGGCAGTGGGTGGTAAAAATAAACTCCCCCAACACCAAATAATTTAACACATTCAACCTTTTTTTCCTAAATTCTAATAACCTATAGGAATCATTAAGAACAAAAGTTATCATAAATGTTAAATCATTAAGAACAAATGTTATCATAAATGGTCAACCTGTAGCAGGAACTCTAATAAATACAAATGA
This sequence comes from Geosciurus inauris, assembly GCA_004024805.1. NCBI lineage: Eukaryota > Metazoa > Chordata > Mammalia > Rodentia > Sciuridae > Geosciurus > Geosciurus inauris. Next base: position 16,832 of record PVHX01016673.1, read on the forward strand.
TGCTAAGCCTAGAAAAATGATTAATCTCTAAATTTTCCAGGCCTTTCCATCATCATGATTATTTCATTAGGAAACTAAACTACACATAAAACTAAATGCATCTCAGTAAATGGCACTAAAAATGTCTCTGTTTTGCACTTTAATTTTGGCCCCATCTATCATCCATCTTCTAAGTCTAAAAATACCCATTCTGGTCTGTCAGACTAAAACAGTATAGTCTCTCTTCCTAAGGAATTGGCTGGATCTCCATCCTTTTATCATCCAAAGCCTGCAGCTCATCTACTATCCTATCTTTTCTAGTTTCATTGTTGGTTTTTCCTTTCTTTTAATCCTTTTACCCATTTGGCAAATATTCATGAAGTAGTTATGAAAACAGTCCCTCTGGCTGTTAGGCATTGTAAACGAAACTGAAAGAAGCAAATTTAAAAAGATTATTTAAGACTTCTGTCATTAAAACTTAGATTTACCCTTCAACATATTTTAGAATGGCTATCTCCCAAAACATGGACCTTGAACAGTACACAGCCTTTAAAAGCCCTGGAAGAGATTGAAGCTGTCACTAGTAAAGTCTTAGTGGTAAACTTTCCTTAACCTTTCTTTATATTGCTCAGGAAATGACTAGAAAAGTCTGTACATGTTTAGTACAGGTGCAATGTTTTCAAATGAAAATGGAAAATCATTGGCAATTGGATATGGAGGGCTATCTTAGGACTTGGGCAGATAGCAGCATGTGCATTTCCACGTAGGTGGCGGGGGGCGGGGTATGTTTGGCTTAGCTCATTTAATAGGTTTTAATACCTTTCCATATCAACATTATTCTAGTTGTATCATTTTTAAAGTTATTTAGTATTATATTCTGCATATGTACCATAATTATTCAACCAATCTTCAAATAATGAACCCAAAGACTGTTATTTCAGTACAAATAAGAAATAAAATAGTTCTATTTTGTGACAGTGTTCACAAGAAAGCACTGACTCAGGCAATCAACTTATGTGCAATTTCTCCTGTGACATCATAATGGATGGCCTTTGATCTTAAATGGTTAAATTGTATCTAAGATTTATTCTAATCTTAGAAATTCGGAAATGAAAACAAACAGCCCAGCAGGCTGCGGTGGTGCACACCTGTAATTCCAGTGGCTCCAGGTGAGGCAGGAGAATCACAAGTTCAACAGCAATTTAGCGAGGCCCTAAGCAACTTAGTGAGACCCTGTATCAAAATAAAAAATAAAAAGGGCTGGGGACGTAGCTCAGTGGTTAAGCACCCCAAGTTCAATCCCTGGTACCAATAAAGAAAACAAATAGCCCACATGAAAATATGTAATGATCAGGACTAGAAAATTAAGCTACAGTGTCCTTCTGACCTCTTCCTCAAGAGGTACACCCAACATTTCAGGAACAGTTGTAAGTTTCATCATTTCCTGGGTTTCCAGAAAGCTAAAGCAGGATGATACCTTACTAGTTCCTGTCCCCCACATGACTGCAGCATGAACCAGGCAGAAGCCACATAATAAGAGGGAGGGACACTGTATATATTATTTAAAACCTAGTCC
>PVHX01016673.1:18486-42570 GCA_004024805.1 Geosciurus inauris
AAGCAAAAAAACCCCAAAACTGCTGCCTGTGATCCTTTCCAGCCAGTTAAATCAGAATCCCTGAGGGCTGGCTCAAACTATCAATTAAAAAATATTTATTAAGCTGGGCGTGGTGGCGCATGCCTGTAATCCCAGCATTTTGGGAGGCTGAGACAGGAGAATCACAAGTTCAAAGCCAGCCTCAGCAATGGCGAGGCGCTAAGCAACTCAGTGAGACCCTGTCTCTACATAAAACACAAAATAGGGCTGGGGATGTGGCTTAGTGGTCGAGTGCCCCTGAGTCCAATCCCCAGTACCAAAAAAAAAAAAATTATTAAAATAAAATGCAGAGAAATACCTAAAGCTTACACACCCATGAAACCATCACTCAAGTCAAGAACCATCATTCCAACATCTTGGTGGTCCTCTGTGGCCCCTGCGAATCACTATATCTTCCTTCCGCCCTAGAGGGAACCACAATTTAATGTCAAACACTAGGATCTGGTTTTGGGAATTAAATGAAATTTACACATGAATTCTTGTGTGTCTGGCTTTATATATATGTGTGTGTGTATATATATATGTTTACATATATATACTTATATATATATACATGCACACACACACATACTGGGAATTGAACCCAGGGGTGCTCTATCCCTGAGCTATACCCTAAGTCCTTTTATTTTGAGATAGGGTCTTGCTAAATTGCAGAGACTGGTCTCGAACCTGCAATCCTCCTGCCTTAGCCTTCCAAGTTGTTGGGATTACAGGCATGTGTCACCATGTGTCTGGCTTTTTAAAACTCAATATTCTATTTGTAAGATTCATTCCAGTGACTATAAGTAATCATAATTATCATTGTTGTATATTTCATGAAATTAACATACCACAATATATTTATCTGTTCTGTTAATAAATATTTGAAGGGGTTGGAGATATAGCTCAGTGGTATAGAACTTACCTAACATGGCCTAGAGCCCTGGGTTTGATCCCCAGAACCTCAAAAAAATAAACATTTGGATTATATTTAGTTCAGAATTATTATAAGTAACTCCATTTTCTATACATCTTTTGGTGCATGTAAAAACATTTTCTATACATATTTGTCTTTGATGGAACCCATCAGAATTTTCAGGTAATAGGTATTCTTACATTCAGATTTAATAGAAAGCATTAACCAACATGTTTTTGCCAATGTACACTCTTGTCAATGTAAGGTAAAGTATTCCAGTTGTCCAACAGTCTCCTCAACATTTGAGATCATCAATTGTTCTGGATGTATAGTGGTATGTTATTTTAATATGCAACTCCAGGGCTGGGGATGTAGCTCAGTGGTAGAGCTCATGCTTATCATGCCAGAGGCCCTGCATTCAATTCTCAGCACCCAAAAAGAAAAAAAAATTAATATGTATTTCCTAATTATTAGTGTTTTTTTTAAATATTTATTTTTTTTTTAGTTGTAGGTGGACAGAATATCTTTATTTTATTTTTATGTGGTGCTGAGGATCGAACCCAGTGCCTCATGCGTGCTAGGCGAGCACGCTACCACTGCGCCATAACCCCAGCCCCTTATTAGTGTTTTTTAAACTAAATTTTATTTTGTTCAATGGCTATATGGATATTCTCTTTGTGAAAAAGTCTGTTCATCTTTTGTCCATTTTTAAAACTGAATCATTTGGTCAGGTGTTAGGGCACATATCTGTTATCCCAGCAACTCCAGAGGCTGAGGCAGAAGGGTCCCAAGTTTAAGACCAGACCAAGCAACTTAGTGAGATCCTGTTATAAAAAAGGGCTGAGGATGTGGCAGACCACCCCTAGATTTAATCACCAGTACTGGAGAAAAAAAAATTTAAAAAAGGAATCATTTGTTCTTAAATTTTAGGAGTTCTTTATGAGAATCCTATCAGGCAAGTGTTGCAAATACAGTCTTTTATTTTTGTAGTTTGTCTTTTTCCTCTCATTACCTTTAGATTAATGGAAGTTTTAATTTTAACAAAGTCCAATTTCTCAAGTTTTTCATTTATAATTAGTCCTTGTGTCATTTTAAAGAAATCTTTATCAACATATTCCAAGATCTTGAAGACACATTCCCCACATTAACTTCTGAAAGTTTGTCTTACCTTTCACATTTAGGTCTCAAATCAACCTAACATTGATTTATATGTACAGCTGAGACAAGGAGCAAGGTTCAATTTTCCATGTACATGTACTTGAAATAACAACCTTCAGTAAAAATACCACCCTTTCCCAACTGCTCTGCCAACCCATTTTCATTTAAGTCAAGGAACGAACATGTCTGTTTCTTGATTCTCCACTGGGTTCCACTAGTTTACCTGTCTGTCCTGACACCTTTTATTTTTCTGTCTTAATTCCCATCTCAAATTTGTCCTTCCTCTTCAAAACTGTCTTGACTATTTTATAGCCCTTCTCATTTCCATATAGATTTAGAAATCAGTTCGTCAATATCCACCCCCCACCCCCCAAAAAAAAGCCTGAGATTCTGACTGGGATAGCACTACAATTTAGGGAGAAGCAATGTCTTTAAGACTTTTTTTTTGGTACAGGGATTGAACCCATGGGTGCTTAACCACTGAGCTACATCACCTGCCCTTTTTTATTTTGAGACAGGGTCTCACTAAATTGTTTAGGGCCTTGCTAAATTGCTGAGGCTGGTCTTGAACTTGCAATCCTCCTGCCTCAGCCTTCTGAGTCACTGGGATTACAGGTGTGCGCCACCACATCTGGCTAAGAAATAAAATGAATTGGAGATATTCCTCTACTTAGTTTCTTAATTTGTCACAAGAATGTTGTATGGTTTTCTCTGCAGAGATCTCTATTTATCCTAATATAATTATTCCTAAATATTTAATATTTCCTGTTGCTTCTACTTTTTCTTTTGAATTTCAATTTCTTGTTCTCTCTTCAATAGTATGACTATTCAAAAGTTCTCCAGGTGATTCTAATGTTCAGCCAGGTTTGAGAACTAAACACAATAATAAATAAGGGAAGGATAAACACATTTTCTCGTCTTTTCTTTAAAATATGTTTTTAGTTGTAGACGGGCATAATACCTTTAGTTTATTTATTTATATGTGGTGCTGACAATCGAACCCAGGGCTTCATACCTGCAAGGTGAGTGTTCTACCACTGAGCCACAACTCCAGCCCTGTCCTTATCTTTAACCTAACTTCATTTTGAAAATACTTTGGCAGTGTTACCTTGGCAGTTCAATGGACATTTCATAATTTTTACAGAAGACTGCATTTTAACCAAACTACTTGTGGTTTCACTCCTGGCTGTTCAGGGCTTTGTCATATTTGATGTTCCAGTGCCTGGCATAGACAGTAAATGTTTGTTAAATGTGACCTCAGGCAAGCAATTTATTTCCTCTGGGCTTCTGTTCTCTTATGATAAAGTGAAGGTAACTATGCTACATATATCAGTTGGCAGCTAAAAGTATCAAACAAGTGGGAAAAATGATTTTAAACTATCCAATCCTATACAATAAAGCATCATTAGCTTCCAGGCAGTCTTGGATTAGCCTACAAATAAACTAATGGGAAGAAGGTGCTAAACACATATAGGACTTTCACAGAAATGCCCAGCACATCATAAGCATCAAGTTGAGAAAGAGCCTTCCCTTCAGGTGACAATGACAGATACTGAAAGTCAGGCTGGGGATGTGGCTCAGTGGTAAAGCTCTTGCCTGACATGCAGGACCTGGGTTTGATTTCCAACACCACCAAAAGAAAAAAGAAAAGAAAAAAATTTTACTGAAAGCCAAAATAACTTTTATAGCATAGCCTGATAGAAATGGCATTTAATCTCTACTCACAAAAAAGACCTGGCAAAAGAAGACATGTACGAAATTATATCTTGCAGAAGTTAGCAGGAACTTAACTTCACCTCTAAGCCATCTGGAAAAGGATTCATCGGAAGCATTTTATGAGACATAATTAGATCTTATGACTTAGGGAGTGGGAGGAAAAAAGCACATCAAATAACATTACACAGCAAAGGGCCAACATCAAGATGGTGCATTTACAAGGTAGTTCTCCTCCACAAAGAGGTGGTTCTGCTTTTTCTGCCAAAAATATTTTTTTACCATTGGAATAGAAAGGGATTTTTATTCTATTTTTCACACTCATCTTTCATTCTTGCCCAGAGTCACTCTTCTCTTCCAGTAATTCCATTCCAAGAAAAACTGCCCAATCCTAATCTTTTCCTTTCTTTGCCAATCAGATCCTTTTCTTGTAATCTTAAAATTTTCCAGCTCTTCCTTTCCACTATTTTACTAAAATCTACCTCAGATTTCCCTCCAGTGTTTGTGCTTTAACACAACCACCAAATTCTGGAAGGGATCTATCAAATCACGGTCTCGATAATTCTCTTCAGGCACAGGATAACTCAGACACATGGTTAAAAACAACAGTGGTTCAGCTACTTGAGCTGACTGCCATTCAAATCCCCTCCCAATAGCTCATTTTCATTGCATTCTAAATTGTTATTAGTCCCAAAAGTTAAAAGGAAACACAACAATGAACATACAACTTCTCACACACCTGTGAAAGGAACCAATCACTTGCAACTCACAAGTTACTTGTTGCCTTAAAGCATCATCCAAAGCACAGAGGGCCCACATGACATCCCTATCAACTCCGATTACTATGTAATTCCATGAGTGTTAGCAGATATGAATCTAAAACAATAATGAAATATGTTAAGAGACACAGGACTCCAAGAGAAGAGACAACTATTTAAATGGACAAATCACCTTCCTTAGACATTCTAGGAACTCGATCGGCTACCTTCCAAGGTTCATTCAGTATTCAGCCATTCAAGTTGTGCAAGTCAGCTCATCCCACTCAAGATGCATAAATCCTCCTGAACTGCAGCAGCTGTTCAGTTCCTTCAATATGTTCCATCAGAATCCTTCACAGCCATCCAGCCATGTTACAAGAGGATCATGCAAGTCTTTTTTTTTTTTTTATTTATTTAAATGCATTTCAAGTCACAGTACATATATAGAGCTCAATGTTTCCATTTCTCTGGTTGCAAACCAGATAGAGTCACACCTTTGTGTCTTCATACATGCACCTAGGGTAGTGATGACCATCTCATTCAACCATCTTTACTACACCCATTCCCCTTTCCCTCCCCTCACCTCCCCCCTGCCCCATCTAGAGTTCCTCCATTTCTCCTATGTTCCTCATTCCCACCCCCCTTATGTATCAGCATCCACGAATCAGAGAGAACATTCGGCGTTTGGTTTTTTTTGGGATTGGCTTACTTCACTTAGCATAATGTTCTCCAATTCCATCCATTTACCTGCAAATGCCATAATTTTATTCTCTTTTATTGCTGAATAATATTCCATTGTGTATATTACCATGTTTCTTTATCCATTCATCTATTGAAGGGCATCTGGGTTGCTTCCAGTTTAGCAATTGTGAATTGTGCTGCTATAAACATTGAAGTGGCGGGCTGGAGTTGTGGCTCAGTGGTAGAGCACTTGCCTAGCATGTGTGAAGCACTGGGTTCAATTCTCAGCACCATGTACAAATAAGGAAAATAAAGGTCCATTGACAACTAAAAAAAATTAAAAAAAAAAAAAAAAAAAAACATTGAAGTGGCTGCATCACTGTAGTATGCTGTTTTTAAATCTTTAGGGTATAGGCCAAGGAGTGGAATACCTGGATCAAATGGTGGTTCCATTCCAAGTTTTTTAAGGAATTTCCATACTGCTTTCCAGATTTGTTGCACCAGTTCGCAGTCCCACCAGCAATGTTTGAGTGTACCTTTTTCACCACATCCTCACCAGCACTTATTGTTGCTGGTATTTTGGATAGCTGCCATTCTGACTGTGGTGAGATGAAATCTGAGAGTAGTTTTGATTTGCATTTCTCTAATGGCTAGAGACGTTGAACATTTCTTCATATATTTATTGATTGTATATGTTCTTCTGATAAGTTTCTATTCAGCTCCTTAGCCCATTTAGTGACCGGGTTGTTTTTTTGGTGTTAAGTTTTTTGAGTTCTTGTTCTTCTTTTTTTGGTACCGGGGATTGAACTCAGGGGCACTCCACCACTGAGCCACATCCCCAGCCCTATTTTGTGTTTTATGTAGAGACAGGGTCTCACTGAGTTGCTTAGTGCCTCTCCATTGCTGAGGCTGGCTTTGAACTCACGATTCTCCTGTCTCAGCCTCCCTAAACGCTGGGATTACAGGCTTGCACCGCTGCGCCCAGCTCACTGAGTTCTTTATATATCCTGGAGATCAGTGCTCTATCTGATGTGCATGTGGCAAAAATTTGCTCCCAGAATGTAGGCTCTCTGTTCACCTCATTGATAGTTTCTTTTGCTGAGAAGCAGCTGTTTAGTTTAAGTCCATCCCATTTATTGATTCTTGCTTTTATTTCTTGTGCTTTTGGAGTCTTGTTAAGGAAGTCGGGGCCTAATCCCACGTGATGAAGATTTGGACCTACTTTCTCCTCAATTAGACGCAGGGTCTCTGGTCTAATTCCTGGGTCTTTGATCCACTTTGAGTTGAGTTTTGTGCATAGTGAGAGACAGGGGTTTAGTTTCATTCTGCTGCAAATGGATTTCCAATTTTCCCAGCACTATTTGTTGAAAGGGCTATCTTTTCTCCAATGTATGTTTTTGGCACTTTTGTCTAGTATGAGATAGCTGTATTTATGTACATTACTCTCTGTGTCTTCTATTCTGTACCATTGGTCTACATGTCTATTTTGGTGCCAATACCATGCCATTTTTGTTACTATAGCTTTGTAGTAAAGTTTAAGGTCTGGTATTGTGATGCCTCCTGCTTCACTCTGCTTGCTCAGGATAGCTTTGGCTATTCTGGGTCTCCTATTTTTCCAAATGAATTTCATGATTGCCTTCTCTATTTCTATAAGAAAGGACTCTGGGATTTTAATTGGGATTGCATTGACTCTGTATAGTGCTTTGGACAGTACGGCCATTTTAATAATATTGATTCTGCTTATCCAAGAGCATGGGAGGTCTTTCCATCTTCTAAGATCTTCAATTTCTTTCTTTAGTGTCTTGTAGTTTTCATTGTAGAGGTCTTTCACCACTCTTGTTAGATTGATTCCCAAGTATTTTATTTTTTTGGAGGCTATTGTGAATGGAGTAGTTTTCCTAATTTCTCTTTCAGAGGACTCGTTGCTGATGTATAGAAATGCATTTGATTTATGGATATTGATTTTATATCCTGCAACTTTGAATTCATTTATCAGTTCTAGAAGTTTTCTAGTGGAATTTTTTGGATCCTCTAAGTATAGAATCATGTCGTCTGCAAATAATGATAGTTTGAGTTCTTCTTTTCCTATTCGTATCCCTTTAGTTTCTTTCGTCTAATTGCTCTGGCTAGAGTTTCAAGGACTATATTGAATAAGAGTGGTAAGAGAGGGCATCCCTGTCTTGTTCCAGTTTTTAGAGGGAATGCTTCCTATTTTTCTCCATTTAGGATGATGTTGGCCTTAGGCTTACCATATATAGCTTTAACAATGTTGAGGAATGTTCCTACTATCCCTAGTTTTTCTAGTGTCTTAAACATGAAAGGGTGCTATATTTTGTCAAATGCTTTCTCTGCATCAATTGATAGAATCATGTGATTCTTATCTTTAAGTCTATTGATGTGATGGATTACGTTTATTGATTTCCATATGTTGAACCATATGGAATGATGGTTGCATCCCTGGAATAATCATGCAAGTCTTGAACTAAGACTTTGATTTCTGTACTTTCAGCTGACAGATGTGGAGAAAATCAGCTTTTATCACTCAGCAATTAAGTTTCCACATATTGTCCCTTTCCTGCACAGAACAATATTAACACAAGGCAAACATGATAACATTCTTGAGGAAATATCAGTGCTGTAATCGAAAAGGTGTGAAATAGCCAGGGCACAGTGGTGCAAGCCTGTTAATCCCAGCACTTAGGGAGGCTGAGACAGGAGAATCACGAGTTCAAAGCCAGCCTCAGCAACGGCAAGGTGCTAAGCAACTCAGTGAGACCCTGTCTCTACACAAAAAACACAAAATTGGGCTGGGGATGTGGCTCAGTGGTCGAGTGCCCCTGAGTTCAATCTCCAGTACCAAAAGACAAACAAAACATTAAAAAGGTGCAAAATAAGTGTCTGAAAAATACTTATTTCTCAAATCATTACTCCTATTTCTCAACTTTTTTTGGTACCATAAATTGAATCCAGGGCACTGAGTCACATCCCCAGCCCATTTTTTATATTTTATTTAGAGACAAGGTCTCACTAAAGTTGCTAAGGCTAGCTTTGAACTCTCAATCCTCCTGAGCTACTGGGATTACAGGCATGAGCCACTGTACGTGATTATTTCTCAACTTTTCTGTAAAACTTTCTAGACAATAAATACTAAAGCACCAAACTAGAATAAAAAGGTCTGGATACCAGCCCTCCTCACTCGGGGGCTATCCTGGATCAACCACAAACTCAATCTCTCAACTTCCTTACCTGTTAAAAAGGAGATAGCATGTCCTCTACCTTCCTTATTAGTCTATTTTGGAGAATGAGGAATCACCAAAGGATTAAACATAAAAAACAAGGTATTTAATTGGAAGGAGCCCTTGTTGAAGTGGGAGGACAATGAAATTTGCAGGGAGACACACCTAGATTTAAATCCTGCCTGTACTCCTACTGGCTGTTCATTTGTGTAATGAATGTCTTGGGCCTTAGCTTCATCCTCTGCCAGGTGAGGACAATCATTATCTGTGGGGTTGTTAGGATTAAAGAACGCTGTCTATGAAAAGCACCTGGCACAGTCTGTGCCCAATGAACATACTCTATTATAAACCAGATTTCCTGCAAACAATAATTGCCCTTTTCAGTTTTGGCCTTAAGTCTATGCAAAGATCCTAGAATTCAGTTTGCACAAGGACTTTTCAGAGATAAGCATGTAGCACAATCACATTATTCAGAAAATATGTTTCAGAACTGCATCTTGTCTCTTAAGCTTGAAACAAAACCCAGAATGTGCCTGATTTCACGGAAAAGCACATGATTATCAGCCTGGCACAATTAGTGCTTTTTACATTTTATATCAACAAAGCATGAGCTGTTGCTAAAACCCATATCAAACACATGACCCACAGATCTAAAGTCCCATTCTGGGGTCCTTTTTCCTCAAACTCCGCACGCAGGACATCACCAATTTGAAAAGCATCTACATTTCAGAGTGCAAAACAATGCAGCTTGGAAGACCATCAATCATAAATCCTTAATTCCTCTCCAAGCTTCGCAATCCAGAAACTGAGGTAGGCCACTAGGGAGCAAAGGGGTATTTTAATATGTTAAAACCACAAACATGGCTGCTCCCTATGGGAGATAATAATGTCTGAAAAAAAAAGAGGTGCTTATCTCTTCCCGTTTTCCCCGTCTATTTAGGGGGTTAACAGGAAGGCCTCCTTTTTAGCAATGGGAGGCAGGGCTCCCGTCTATTCGTGCCAGTCTTAACTCACTGCCCAGCGCGCGCCAACGCCCCAAGAACCACCTTTCTCGCTAGGTGTAAAGCCCAGCCCCCGGGCGGATACTTATCTTGCAAGAAATGCAAAACTAACTTTGGATTCTATCAGTGCGGCACCTTGACCTTACCCTTGCTAGAGTTCCCGACCGTCTCAGCTCCTCCAGCCAAACTGCGTTCCGACGCCAGCACCGCCAGCACCAGCAGCCGCAGGAGCCCCATCGCTGCCTGCACGGACCCGGGCCCACGCCAAGGTCTGGGAGGAAGGCGGGCACGCGCGCCGGGGCCCAGCAGCCTCGCCGGCACTACCCCGGGGCGCTCGTGCCGGGCGCCATCGCCTGCCAGGTGCACTTGCCGCGCACCTGCCAGCCCCCGAGTATGTGGCGTGCGCCCCAACGTGAGGTTAACTCTCGGGGCAATTAATCCGGCCCCGGCCGCGCGCACCTCCTTCCCGCCCGGCCCCTGAGCGCGTCGCCGCGGCGTGTCCCCGGGCGAGGGCGGCGCTGGGGGCGTTCCCACGCAGCGCGCCTTCTCAGGAAGTTCTGGGGTTGAGACTTCTCACTTTTTAATCTTTCTAACGCCGTTGAAGTACAAAATAGCTTTTTGTTGTGGCTTAACGTCTCTGTCTCGAGTTTAACAGCCCTTTGAAAAAACAGAAGAAAAAGAGGAATCCGGTGGTCCTCTAACCCGTCGTTACTTTTTTTGCAATCATTGAAGATTGCTTCCCCGTAGCAACTGCCTTAGCAGCCAAGGTTAGTTATAAAAATACCAGGGAAGGCACCTTGTAGTTGTAACTACCCTAGTTCTGAACACCACATCGAAAAATAAAGTTTCGTTTTCTCTAAGCGAAATATCCTCGAAAACTCAATCTTTACCTGAACTTCCGCTCTCAAATCACATACCTGAGTGTTGTTGAAGGCACAGTAATCCATGCAACAGATGGTTCGTGAGATGATGGAATTAGATTCACAGAGTCAGTTATTTGGGGATGATTGCCCTGCTTTCTTTCCGTGCTAATTTAATTTTTCGTGTATGTATTTTAATGACAAACTATTTCTAGAAAAATATTTGTCCAATTGCTTCACTAACAGATAACAATCTACAACAATTACCATAATAGTAACAGGCACAACTGTTACTATGGTTGCCGGTCCAAATTTTCAGAACTTTGGTAGCTTATTCACTCTCCCATATGCCCCATTCATATATTTATATATGAATATATGTATTTTTCCCCCAGGATGACCTTGAACTATTGATCCTCTCACCTGCAACTACCCAGTAGCTGGGATTACAGGTGTACACCATCTATGTCCAGCTATGAGATTTTAAAAATGAAAAACAAGGTGGATTATGTCAGATATTTTAAAGCAATAATCCTTGGCCACAATTATTAATAACAAGAATAGCATCAGTCCAAAGTTGAACAGTCAGTTGCTGGGCAGAGATCCTTTTACAAGTACTTTTTATATAAGGCTGTGGTGACCTCTGTGCAAACATCAGGTTCTGACAAGTGTTTTGTGATAGTTACTATTGGGCAAGCATGCATAAGAACTCTTCTTCATAACCTCCTGACTTTATGAAGGCTGTTGGGGCATGGTGGTGCATGCCTGTAATCCTAGATACTTGGGAGACTGAGGCAGTAGGATCGAGAGTTCAAAGACAACCTCAGCAAATTAGCAAGGCCCTCAGCAATTTAGTGATACCCTATCTCTAAATAAAGATACAAAAAAGAGCTGGGGATGTGGCTCACTACTTAAGTGCCCCTAGATTCAACCCCCAGTACAAAAAGAGAGAGAGAAATAAAGTCCATCTTCCTGAATATGTCACACATCTTTTATAATGTAGCTCCTGTCCACAGTTCCATGTTCTTACTGCAAATAAACTCAACTCATTACTAGCCACACTGAATTAATTTCAATTTTCTGATATAATCCCATTCTCTGCCCTCCATACCTTTGCACTGCAGTGCCAGCAATTCCCTCATGCCTGTGAGACAGCTGATGGCAGATGTGTCAGTAATCAGAAAAGGGCTTCATTACCTGGGAGAATGATTGGCTGGAGTTCCCTGCTCATGTCAGAGTTCCATGGAGATCTAAGAAGCAAACTTAGCAGCTTCTTAGATCAGCAGCTTTGTAAATTAGTTGGTTTTTCTATGTATTAAAAGAAAATGCAGAAACTGAAAAAGTTCTCAGATTTAATAAATGCATAACTAGAGCCTTGAAGTCTGTTTAAAATTTAGAAGAGGAAAGAAGGGAGGGAGGGAGGGAAGGAGGAAATCTAACGTAGATTTTTAGATAAAACCCAAAACACCTCAAAATGGAGAATAAGAGCAGGAATCCAGGCAAAGGCAGGAATGAACTTCTGTGAAACTTGTGCATTTATCCATTCCCACTCTAATCTCACCCTCATTATATATATGTATATATATGCATATATATAGTTTTATACATTTATACATTCTATATATATACTTTTTTTACATTCTATATATATACATACATTTATACTATACATATAGTATGTATATATACACACATACTTTTTTTTCTCTTATGCTCTTCCCATGAGTATAAATTTACCTTACTTGGACTGTTTGCTAAATCAAATTCACTAAATGTGCTTATTATAACTATTATATGCAAATGATAATGTGATAATGCTGGGAAATTCATTCATTCAATCTATAGATATGCATTCAGTAGCTTCTATATGCCAGGCTAAATGCTGGGTGCTAGGTACTGGAAATGTGGAAACAAATTGTTTCCTTCCTGCATGTAGCTCATGGTCTGGTGAGTGAATTAATTATTCATGTACCACATAACATCTGGGTCAGCAATGGGCTGCATATAAGGTTACAGTGAACGTGAAAAATTCCTGTTGCCTAGCAATGTCATAGCCATCATAACATCATAGCACAATGCATTGTTCCCATGTTTATGGTGATGTGGATTAAACAAGCCTACTACACCACCAACTGTATAAAAGTGTAGCACATGCAATTCTGTGAAGTGCACAATATTTAATAATAATATAAGGACTACGTTGAGCTGGAGTTGTGGCACAGTGGTAGAGCACTTGACTCGCATGTGTGAGCACTGGGTTGATCCTCAGTACTACATAAAAAAAACAAAACAAAATGAAGGTATTGTGTCTATCTACAAATAAAAAATTTTAAAAATTAAAAAGGACTTTGTTACTGGTTTAGGAATTTACCATATCATTTTTGAGTGTACTCCTATTTATTAAAAAAAGTTTACTATAAAACAGGATGCCTTGTTATGCCTACAGTAGCCTCATAAATCTGGTGTTCACCCCATCTCTTGATTGCATCAGTTTCTTTTGTGCTTAATTTAATCTTGTGTTGTTTTGTTCATCATGGCCCTAGGAATAATAGGCTGTACCATACATATACAATCCATATAGCCTAAGTGTGTAGCAGGTCATACTATGTATGTGTGTAAAAGAATACTTTATGATGTTTACACAATGAAATTGCTGAACTATATTTTTCCGGAATGTATCTCATTAAACTATGCATGGCTGTAATTACACCTCAGTATGTTAAGTGTACTAATAAAAGTACGAGGATCAATTGTGGTAAAGGTTGGGAGTGATTAACTTACTCTTGGAATAAGGAAAGTTTTTGGTTGTTTTTGTTTTTGTCTTTGTGGTGCTGCAGATCAAACTCAAGGCCTCATGCATGCTAGGCAATTGGGAAAGTTTTATGAAGAAATGTTTAGAATAAGATTTGAAGGCTAAATAGACAGTCACCAAGGGAATAAAGTGGAGGTGTGGGTGGAATTGTGAGAACTTCATAAAGGGAAGGGAGAATTATATGTGTTTTGTATATGCATAGCAGAGCATGTTTAGGGAACTACAAGGAATCTAGTGTAGCAAATGTTTTTATAGTATTTCAGCCTATTGCTGGGTCATTTCAGACATTTAGTAGATTGTCACTGAGTTAGTGATAAAGGTATCTAAGGATCTGGAACGTCAAGTTAAAAAATCATTAAGGTGGGGCTGTAGCTGTAGCTCAAAGGCAGAGCATTTGCCTAGCATGTGTGGGTTCAATCCTTAGCACTGCATAAAGATAAAACAAATAAAATAAAGGCATCCAGCTGGGCGTGGTGGCGCATGCCTGTAATCCCAGCACTTGGGAGGCTGAGACAGGAGAATCACAAGTTCAAAGCCAGCCTCAGCAAAGCCAAGGTGCTCAGCAACTCAGTGAGACCCTGTCTCTGCATAAAACATAAAATAGGGCTGGGGATGTGGCTCAGCGGTGGAGTACCCCTGAGTTCAATCCCCAGTACCAAAAAATAGATAGATAGATAGATAGATAGATAGATAGATAGATAGATAGATAGATAGATAGATAAAGGCATCCTGTCCATATACAACTACAAAAAGTTTTGGAAAAGACTCCCAAATTTAAAAATCATCTATTAAATATCATTTTTTAAAGAAAAAATATGTTACTACCAGTTAAAAAACCCAACCAAGTGCACACGGGCCTAGAAGAAGATTCATCAGCATGACTAAAGTTTTGCCAAGCAACTGTAAGTTATCTTGAAGTGGCTTCTCTAATCTAGGTACCCAAGTTCTCTTCAACCAGTCTGCAAAACTTAACATTCTAATGTAATGGACTAGATTACATCTAATCAGTCACTAATCCATATTTTTTCTTTAAAAATGTTTTAACTTTTCATCCTCTCATATTGAAGTCAACATCATAGACTAGATTCAACTCATCTCACTATCTCACTTTTAGACAACTACAAAACTCTCCTCCTAATACGTCCTTGGCGTTTTTTTGTTTTGTTTTGTTTTAAATCTCTGCAGACCCAGCAACCAATATATTTCCTGGCACATGGCAAGCATTCAGTAAGGTACTCTCGCAACAGGGGGTGGGAAGTTATAGATTATTCCAAATTATAGTTAAAACAAGCTAGTCATCTTTCGTTACTCTCATTTATTGGGGAAGTACTCCACCTATAGAGGTTCCCAGTTAGGCTGCAGTAGGTAAATAGACTGCTTCAGGATGGGGATGGCTGTGAAGCAAAAGTGCAAGAGTTGGGGTAAACCACACAAAACACTGATGTGGCCAGATGCAGTCCCTTAGTCTCTCATTGGCGGCATGTGGATTGTTGAAGAACCCACTAGAATGTAAGCTGCACAGGGACAGAATTCTCATCTTCTTTGTTCTGGGTTCTAAGCACAGTAGCCAGGAATGCGTAATCCCTCAATAAATGCTGCACTCAGAACAGGGGCAACTGGTAAAAACTTTAGTATTCTCTCTGTTTCTTGCACTCCCAAAATGTATGGCATTATGTTCCTGAGAACAGACTTCTGGTTGATAAAACTGTGCACATGGGGCCTGGTGAATATTTACTTTGATTCCAAGAAGAATGAGACTAAAACACTTTCCTTTGCACACCTATTTTGAGAAGCAGCTCTGGCATTACTCCCACAGTACACCAGGGGAGGAAGTGACCATAGAATGTTGAGTTACTCAAGTCAGAAGTCCTCAGTTCCAATTTCTGGTGGGTCACTTACTGACTTGAAGCGCAGAGCAGGCAGATCACTTGATCTCTGAATTTGTTTCTTCATTTGTAAAATGTGAATAAATCCTGACATGTCTTCTTTGCTATGTTGTGAGTTTCTGATGAGTGAAAACACTACAAAAAGGTCATTACACAGACTTCCTGAAGCCAGAGAGCTTCTCTCAGTAAAGGCTGCTTCTTTTGTAACCATGAAGTGTCTGGATGTTAACATAGAGCAGAGGCTGCCCATTTGGTTTTTATTGGGAATTGCTGAGCAAAGGTAGCAATAATATTATAATTTTAATATTACTATTTCAACTTACGTGGGTTCTAAAGTTTCCAAAATAAAAAGTTTGGAGCCGGGCACGGTGGCGCATGCCTGTAATTCCAGCACTTTGGGAGGCTGAGACAGGAGAATTGTGAATTCAAAGCCAGCCTCAGCAACAGCGAGGCACTAAGCAACTCAGTGCGACCCTGTCTCTACATAAAACACAAAAATAGGGCTGGGGAAGTGGCTCAGTGGTCAAGTGCCCCTGAGTTCAATCCCCAGTACCAAAAAAAAAAAAAAAAAAAACAAATTTGAGAGGGCTGGGGCTATAGTTCAGTGGTAGAACGCTTGCCTTGCATGCATGAGTCACTGGGTTCGATCCTCAGCACCACATAAAAATAAATAAATAAAATAAAGATATTTTTAAAAATTTGGGAAATATTATTTTTTAAAAAAAGAATTGAGTTTAAACCCAAGGTGAGTTTCTCAAGGATTGTTCCCCCAATGCTAGGACTTTAGAGCATTATCCAAATTTCATGTGTTGAAAATTAATTTCCAAAGCCATATGTTAATACTATTTGAGAAGTGAGACCTTTGTTAGGTGATTGGGTCTTGAGGGCTCTGCTGCTATGAATGAACTAATCTATTCATGGATTAATGGACTATCAAAGAAGTGGCTTTGTTATAAATGTGAACTTTCTCTGGCTCACTTGCCTTCTCTCTCCACATGATGCCTCCACCCACCTGCTATGTACAGCAAGAAGGTCTTACTAGATTTCAGCATCTTGATATTGGATTTCCCAGCTTCCAGAACCCTGAGCTAAATAAACCTCTAATCTTTATTTAGTCTGGGGTATTTAGTTATGACAACAAAAAATGGGCTAGAACACCCACTTTCCCCCCAACCCCAGGAAGGTAATCAGGGATATCAGCCTGAGAAAGATGGTATAAAAGTTTGTCCAAAGTACATAAAGCAGTCATTGCTGAGTCCAAGCCCCTCTCCTTTCTTTTTGCGGGTATTGGCACTAAGTTACATCCACAGTCCTCTTTACTTTTTGAGACAGGGTTTGGCTAAGTTACCCAGACTGGCCTCAAACTCATGATTCTCCTGCTTTAACCTCTCCCAACCCTGCCCCCAGTGCTTGGGAATACAGGCATGTGACATTGCACCTGGCTCCAAGCTCATTTCTTAAACAGATTATCCCTAGATTCACTTTCCTTAAATATCATTTCTACTATTACTCATTACACTTAAACTCCCAGTAGGTTCCGACTCTAAATCTAAATTCTAAAGCTGATCCTTCTTAAAATTGAATCTGCTTTACTGGCTTATTTTCCAGAAACTTCCTCTCTTTGGAAGATCCATTACTTTTTGTGGATCCATTACTTTCCTTTCCAATGTTGTTTCTCACACTAATTTCCTCATTGTCAAGCAAACAAAGACGTTTATTAGTCACTTATGTTAACACCTTAACATTGTATTACCACTTACCTCCAAAAGCTCATCTTCCAGCCGGGTGCGGCCGCGCAAGCCTGCAATCCCAGCATTTAGGGAGGCTGAGATAGGAGAATCGCGAGTTCAAAGCCAGCCTCAGCAACGGGGAGGCGCTAAGCAACTCAGTGAGACCCTGTCTCTACATAAAACACAAAAGAGGGCTGGGGATGTGGCTCAGCCACACCTGAGTTCAATCCCTGGTACCAAAAAAAAAAAAAAAAAAAAAAAAAGCTCGTCTTCCCCTTTCTCACCTTTGCCCAGCTTTCCTTCTTTACACAGTGATATAGCCCAGTTTAATACTTTCTGAGCTTTCCATTTCTGCTGTGTCAGCTTCCCCAGCACACCCGCACTTGGAATTAAAACACACAGCCAGGGGCTGGAGTTGTGGCTGAGTGGTAGAGTTCTTGCATACCATGCATGAGGCACTGGGTTCCATCCCCAACCCCACATTAAAAAAAAAAATTAAACAGATGTATTTAAACATAAACACACACACACACACAGAGCTAATCTCCACGGGTAAATTCCCTATGCCCTAAAACAACAGAGAAGCACCCTAATTTAGTCTTCCTGCTTGACTGGCGGTTATTAATGTGTTGAATTTAAAATCGATATCATGACTTTCAATTATTTGTGAATTGCTTGCTGGGATGTTTTGTGGTCCGCCTGGAAAGCAAAAGCAACAGAAAATAAAAATTCAAGGTGATGCTTTAAAAAAAAAAGTATATGTATATATATATATGTAAGAGGAACCACTAAATAATCCCACAGAGCCAACAATCTCCGTAATATGTAGAGCACCTAACAACCTCGAGGAGTTTAGCCCCCAAAGCGATTCGACATCCCTAACCGTCCCCTGCTTATTCAAAAGCGGTCCAATCACCAGCCTGTCTACACCAAGTAAGCCAAAGACAACTCCCACCTACTCCCGGAACAGTGTTTCCCCACGCCCCACTCCGCTCAAGAACGTAGGCCTGTGATTGGTCCTGACGCGTCCTAAAGTTGCCCAATCGCGCGCAAGCAGTCGCTAGAGCGTCCCTTTACATACAGGAGAAACATGGCGGATCGGCTCACGCAGCTGCAAGACGCTGTGAACTCGGTGAGCAATTTCGTTGGATTAGTCTCTGGCTTGCTTTTTTGAGGTAAAGCTGAAGACGGTAGGGGCCCGAGAGACAAAAGTAGGAAGTGGGGAGCGGACTGAGTCAAGGCGTGAGTGAAAAGTGCTCGCTGGTGGCGGTGAAAGGCGGCGCCGCGAACCCTGGGATGTTGGTGGTCGTGCGCGATGCTACGGGAGAGAGCAGCCTTTCTCCAGACTGGAAGCGAGGAACTCTCCCCACACGCCTCCAGGATTCGGGCTGCACCGTCCTGTTGTGTCTTCTGCGAACAGTTTTGTCAGTAGTGTTGTCTGGGATCTCTCTTTTTGTGGGGTGGGAGAAGCAGCTTTGTTTGTTTTGCTTTTCCTTAATAATTTTAACCACCCAAGGGGATCCCGTGCTCTTCACTGTTGAGTCTTTTTAGTTAAACGTTAATCGAGAGCTTTTCTTCGCCAGCACTTTCGAAAGGTTGGGGCTGGGTTGATTGGTGAGAAATTTTGTTTAGTCTTGCTTCGCTCCTGTAGGCCGACTGTTCCGTCTCTTGGCTACTCTCTAGCAAACTGGGGAGAACTGACATCTTTATAATACGAATCTTCTAATCGTATTTACGTCTACTTTAATGTCTCCCAGAAAATCCGTTGAAGGTTAGGTCTTGAAAGCAGGTTTTCTAACTTTGTTCCTTCTGGTTCTTTTTCTTGCTTGTGTCTGAGTGCAAGCTATATGCAAGCCAAAGGATACATATACTTTCCCCATTAGGGGTTAAACAGTTTTTCTTGGTAGTTATGTTTCTTGGCGTCATTCTGATTGTAATTTGATGCCCTAGGTAAGGTGCCTATACAGAAAGTTGATTGGGTGGTACCTATTCCCCTTGCCCATTCCACCCACTCCACAAGATAACAGCTAGGTGTTCTTGTTAATACATCACTCTGCATATACTTGAAGAGTCTGAGTCTACTTGTGAAAAACAGATCCACTCTATATCAATAAAAATAGGAACTTCTAAGTCTGGGCCCCTAAATGTTGATGGATTCACCAGGTAAAATCTATCTTGCAGTGACTTAGCTGGGCAGCTAGCCAATCTCCCTCAGGGAGATACTCCTTTGAGGTTTTATAAATAATAATGCTGCTGCATAGAAACATTATTTCCGAGAAAATTTTGCATATTCACATTTGGTAACTAGGATAGTGAGGACGAAATGAATGTGGCCTTGAATCCAGGGTAGGCATGTTGGTAATTGGATTTGAGAAGAATCGTTTAGATTAACTACTATGAGTGCCTATTGTATATATAAGCACTATGTTTACAAAAAGATACTCCTTAAGGGGATTAGAAAGATGCCTATACTCAAGAGGCATTTAAATGATGCAAAAACTGGATGTAATTAGGGTGTTATAATGATTCAAGTGTTTTCAGCTGTAAGTGTTGAAGTAGATTGGAATATAGAGCTATATGAACAAAGGCAGAAGGAATCTTCTTAGCCTTTATCCTAATCATAATTATATGTTTAACTATTAACATTTGTTTTACCCTCTGAAATCTCTGAGTACAGAAACTGTCAGATTGACTATATCTCTAGAATGTTTATATATTTGACATGGAATATTTGACAAATCGATTTTAATATTACTGAGTAAGTGAATAAATGGATCTGGAAAACATTTGCAAAACATAACAGCCATTGTGTTGAATATTTTTTGTGTGTTTTTTGCTATTCCTCATGTCAGGGCTGTAATATGAAATGTTCCAATTTAAAAATGAAAAAAGCTAGCTGAGGGTGGTGGGACACACCTGTAATCCCTTCCATCCAGGAGGCTGAGGTAGGAGGTTATAAAGTTTGAGGCCAACCTGGGTTACTTAGTGAAACCCTGTATCAAAAAAAAAAATTGTGGGCTGGGGTTGTGGCTCAGTGGTAGCGCACTTGCCTAGTACATGTGAGGCACTGGGTTCAATCCTCAGCACCACATAAAAATAAATATCTAAAATAAAAGTATTGAGTCCATCTACAACTAAAATAAAAATTTTTAAAAAATTGCTGGGGCTGCAGCTCAGTGATAGAGCACCCCTGGGTTCAATTCCCAGTATTGAATTCCTTTCCCCAGAGGAAGGGAAGAAAAAAGCTACTTAGGTTAACAGAACTGGTATAAGAATCTAAGTTTGTATAGCTTCTGAGCACTTACTGTTCCATTACAAGTAGTAAAACATGAGTAAAGCCATTTAGTTATAAATGCATTTATGATTAGGCAATTATGTGGGAGTAGTGGAAAATGAATAAGGCTTGACTTAGATTATTGAAAACTTTGAAATATCCTGAAGTTGGAGATTTATCTTGAAAACCATGATGGAGTGACCTTGATTTTTTTTGAGTAGGGTAAAATAACATGGGCAACTAGAAAATGGTGAGGCTATTTATAATACTGGTGTAAGATAACTGCACTAAAGCAGCAGCAATAATGATAAAAAGCAAAGGAAGGATTTGTAGTGTTAAGATTTGAAGATGAGTGGAAATAATCAGAAGTTACACTTGTTCACTAGTAGACTGTCAATACAGGTTAGATATTTAACATAGGAAACAGTTGGCTTTGAGTTCTGTCTGTGAAATAATGACAGAGAAACTCAATGGAAATTCTTATGTGCTGATTATAAATAGAAATTGAGGTTTGAGGGGTCAGGACTAATGAGGGAAGTTAGTGGGAAGTATATTAGTGTTTAATTTGGAGATAGTAAGGAATTGATATTCTGTTTTCAAAACTGCTTAAGGAATATATTTTGAGTATCAAGAATTTACAACTAGAGTTTTGAAGAGTTGTATATTTCTGATTACTTAAGGTTTCTTTTCTAGCAGTTGTTTTCTCATTGTTTCTTTACACTTGAAATTACTCTATTGTAAGAAAAGGAATCATGTACTTTGCATATGAATAACATTGTTTTAAACCTGAGCTATACTTAGATATTTACCAAATTTGCTTTTTTCCACCACTGCCCCTCAAAAAGTCTTTACTTGTTGCTTTTTATTTTTTATTTTTGGTATTGGAGATTGAACTCAGGGGCACTTGACCACTGAGCCACATCCCCAGCCTTATTTTGTGTTTTATGTAGAGACAGGGTCTCACTGAGTTGCTTAGCGCCTCACCATTGCTGACGCTGGCTTTGAACTCGAGATTCTCCTGTCTCAGCCTTTTACTTGTTGCTTTGAATAGGTATTGGCGTGTACATCTCTTCTCAGACTACTACCTTCAGAAGAAAAGAAAGGTTATTCTGTATTTCTTTTTTTTTTTGGTACTGTAGATTGAACTCAGGGGCACTCAACCACTGAGCCACATCCCCAGCCCTATTTTGTGTTTTATGTAGAGACAGGGTCTCACGGAGTTTTTTAACTGTTTCAACTAGATTGATGCCAAACTTAGTTTCTTTGTACAATTAAAACATTTAATGTGGTTGGGGTGTAGCTCAGTGTTAAAAGTGTATGCATAACATGCACAAGGCCCTGGGGTAAATCCCTAGCACCCTCTAAAAATAATAATCATCATTAATCATCACTGGTTTATTTTATACAAAATTACTTCTTTTTTATTCCCTTGCTCAGAGATCATTATTATTAAAACTTGTTGCTATTACTGATAAAATCCTTAAAATTGATAAATCTTTTCTAACCTTAACATGTTTTCTTTGACTCAAGCTTGCAGATCAGTTTTGTAATGCCATTGGAGTGTTGCAACAATGTGGTCCTCCAGCTTCTTTTAATAATATTCAGACAGCAATTAACAAAGACCAGCCAGCTAATCCTACAGAAGGTAATCTTCCTAGCTTCTCTTGGTTGACTCTGACATTTGTTGTAATCTTTTATTTGATTTACTGAGAAATTCAACTTATTTATGATTTCTTTCTAAAAATGTTGTTTGAGAATATTACTACAAATTTTGTCATAAAATAAATGAATTTATTAGCTCATTCACACTATATTTCGTAATTCTATTCATATCAGTAGCAGGTTGATTCTCCTTTAGAGAAGAGTTTGTATGAATTTAGCTGAATTTTACTTGAAGGACCTTAAGAAGAGCATCAAATTTACAAATTTTGTTCAACTGACCACCATATTATCCTAATAAAGGAAATGACATACATTATGTGTAATTCCTAATTTAAGCTAGTATTAAGTTAAATTTGTGATAGGATTGGTATGTCAAAATTACAATTTAATCATTAGTTATATGAACTTTTCTCATTTCATTAACTTAAAATTAAATTTGTTTTGGGCAACTTGAGATTTTTTTAAAACCTAATTTAGTCATGTCTTTCTCTAGAATATGCCCAGCTTTTTGCCGCACTGATTGCAAGAACAGCAAAAGACATTGATGTTTTGATAGATTCCTTACCCAGTGAAGAATCTACAGCTGCTTTACAGGTATTTTTTAAAAAAACGAAAAACTCTTTTCCTTTGAGAAATTTACTAGTAATAAAGAATTTTGAATTAAAGGAGGTATTTCATACTATTTGTTACAATATTGAAAGTTACTTAATTAAATTTTAAGTTGGTGTTTTGTCAGTTTGAGCTAGAATAGTCTATTGAAGGTGGTGCTGAATAAACATAGCTGTTCAGTTTTGAGTTTTAAGGTAGCCTCCTATGTTCTTCATTTTGTCCCTTTTCCTAGCAAAGAATGAAAGGAAGGTGGAATTCTGGATGTGGAGTAGAATAATAATGTCCAAAAGGAGCATGGAAGAGAGTTACATATAGATATTCAGATATTTCTAATTGAAAATCCATTCTTTTAATAATTTAGGAAAATTCTTAAGTTATCCGATTTTTAGAATTCCTGCTACTGAAAAATATATTACAGTGGTTGGAAAGTGATCCAGATTTTAAAATAAATACCTCTTCTGTCTTTCCTTCTGAACTCTAAAGATTTAAAAATTTGTGTCTTATAAAGGCTGCTAGCTTATATAAGCTAGAAGAAGAAAATCATGAAGCTGCTACGTGTCTGGAGGATGTTGTTTATCGAGGGGACATGCTTCTGGAAAAGATACAAAGTGCACTTGCTGACATTGCACAATCACAACTGAAGACAAGAAGTGGAACCCATAACCAGTCTCTTCCAGACTCATAGCACCATGTAGCTAAGAAAAGAACTGTTCAAATGACACTAAGAATTCTGCATCAGATTTAGATATAAGCCTTTCCAACAGTTACAGAAACTTTGACATGTGTTACCTTTTTAGCTATTTTTAATAGTCTTCTGTTTTTGCTTTTGGCAAATACACGTATAAACTTACAATTGAGCCAACTATAAACCATCATTATGCCATCATTTTTTTTATTTGAATGAATGTTCACAATACAATTAAACATATGCTGTAAAGTTTTATCTTTTCTTTTTCTTGTATCTTTGACAGCCATTTTACAAATGAAACTATCCCTCAAGCCAGAGATAGGGGACATTTCATTTTAGATTGGTGTCCTGCCTCTTGGGAGATTGCACTGTGTAATTTTTGAGATTTGAGTATAAAAGATTCAGAAACTGTGTTGCCTTTTTTTTTTTTTTCAGTACTGGGGATTGAACCCACGGCCTTATGAATGCTTATCAAGCATTTTACCACTGAGTTACTTTGTTTTTGAGTTATTTTGTTTTGAGACAGTTTTGCTAAGTTGTCCATGCTAGCCTTAAATATGAGATCCTTGCATCTTCACCTCCCAAGTATCTGGTGCATGTCCCTGTGCCCAGCAAACTGATGCTTTTTAAGAAGCAGTGTAGCTAGATGGGAGTAAATCACTTATGCAAATATTTTTCTTTTTTTTTTTTTTTTTTTTTTTTTTTTTTTTTTTTTTCAGAATTGGGAAAGTTCTTTATTTTATCCCCAGCTTTATTAAGGTATAATTGACAAAAATTGTATATACTTAGTGTATAACATGATATTTTTACACGTGTATACATTATGAGATGATTCAACCAAGATAGTTAACATATCCATTGCCTCACATGCTTAGCTTGTTTTTGTGGTGAGAACATTTAAGATATGCTCTTTTAGCAGATTTAAAGTATACATTATTATTAACTATATAATCACTGTATGGTAAAATAGATCTCTAGAACAGAAAGGCTTTTAAATGAGGATATAATGACTATGCATCACTAAAGGAAAAGAGTGATAAATTCAACTATATTCAAAATAATTTCTATTTTTAAAATGTACA
>PVHX01016674.1:0-42422 GCA_004024805.1 Geosciurus inauris
CTCCTGCGTGGGGCGGCAAGGCGCAGAGAGCTGCCAAAAAACTGGTTGGAAGATGGCACCCCGCTACTTCCAGTCTCAGTCTCGGATAGCCGGAGCCCTGGGCCGAGGCCCAGGCTGCAACCGCGCCTCTCCGGCCGGCGCTGAAGCCACGCCTCCTGGCTACCGCTGCCTCCCGGTGATCCTGTACTCACACATACACTAGCGAAATTCCTGCGTGGGATGTTGAGCTGCAGAATGATGCCAGGAAGCTGGCTGGAAAACGGCACCTCCACCACTTCCAGCTTTGGTCCCTGAGAGCCTAGCGCAGAGTGGACTGTCTAGGCCACCATCTTGGAACCGCCCCGAAATCCCCTATTTTAAATAGTCCTATGATCTTAGGGATCTCTATTTGTATTAAAAAATATTTCAGTTGAGTTAAATTGAAATGAAATTAAAATTTAATTCAGAAAACAATTCCAAGACTAATGGTATTTTAAATGTTAAGATAGCTCAATTTAAAAGAACAAATAAAAAAGATAGCTCAAATTAATAGTACTTATACAAATATGCATAATGAAATGCACTATTCTGTATATTTATTATACATCAAATTAAGGAGATATTTCTGAAATAAATAGCTTTAGTTATCAGATAAAGTGTTTGGCATCTAAGCACCAAAATGAGTGAGTATATATGATTGCTTTTAACTTTCAAAACTTGAAAAAAAAAAGCCTTTGAACTTGAGAACTGATTAATTTATCCATTCTTTTGTTCCCTGGAGCTTCCTGAACCTATTGCTTCCTTTTTCTTTTAAAAATCATTAAAAACAACAACAACAACAACAACAAAATTCCATCAGAATTAAGGTGCTTTACTGTATACATTAAGGTTCTCCAGAGGAACAGAACCAAAAGAATACATATACAATTACACAAGGGAATTTAATAGATTGGTTTACATGATTAGACGTTGAGTAGTCCCACGATGACCATCTGTAGTCTGGAGAACCAAGGAAACTAGTAGCACCTAACGCAAGAAGCCAGAAGTATCAGAATAAGAGGGACCAAAGATTCAGCCCCAGACTGAAGCTGAAGAACTGAAAATACCCTGGAGAGCCATTGGTATAAGTTTGTGTTCAAAGGCTGAAGAATCTGGATTCTGATGTGCAAAGCAAGCCCAGCAAGGAGAAGGCATCTGCTCAAGGGTTGACTATGTATGCCTCTGAGCTTCTGTCCTTCTTCCACTCTTTCCATTTCATCCAAACTGTCCACATTCAGGGCAGGGCTCCCTACTTAGTTCCCAGACCCACATTCCAATCATCTCTGAAAAGACCCTCACAGACACACCCAGAGGTATGATTTACCAACTTTCTAGGCATCCTTTAATCCAATGGACAACCGAAATTAACCATCATATCATAATGTAGGATGTATCAGAGATTTTATTAGCTAGTACTTCTTATGAGCTTCAGAGAGCTTGGTAGAGCATTCAACGTTTCCCAAATTTTTGAGTACGTATTTCTTTTTTGGGGGGAAAGGGGTACCAAGGATTGAACTCAGGGCATTCGACTACTGAACCACATTCCCAGCCCTATTTTGTATTTTATTTAGAGACAGGGTTTCACTGAGTTGCTTAGTGCCTTTCCATTGCTGAGGCTGGATTTGAACTTGCGATCCTCCTTGCCTCAGCCTCCCTAGCCACTGGGATTATAGGTGTGCGCCAGTGCACCTGGCGAGTACATATTTTTTGATTGTTTTTATATTGTTTTGTTTTGACCTCTCACACTTGGGGAAACACTGCCTTAAATGTATCACTATATTCAGCTTATTTCATATTTCACGCTGATCTTATTGTTAGCATCCAGAGCAGAAGCACTCCTTTCTCCCAGGACATAAATTTATTCAAAAAGCCTCAAAATTTAAGAAGGAAAAGAACTCTGCCTTCTTGCATATCCCATATGTAGTCAATAATCAAATCTTATCACAGGTTTTGAATTATGATTTTTATTCATTTCCTTCCATTCTTCAGGCTTCATAGGGAACAGAAATATGATGCTATATTATCATAATTTATCTCCTTAACATTTGTTTCTATACAATCAATCTTTTAAAACTAAGCTTTTTTAAATACCACAGTCATCACATTGAATGAGAAATTGAAGCAGGCTTTATTAAATGTTGTCCTGTGGAATAATAATTATTTAGCTAAGTGTTCATTGAATAGATAAGATTATTTATCTTTGCCCCATCAACCCTTAATTTTCCTCAAATTGTAGTAGAACAAAGACAGTCCAAATCATTTTACTCAGAATCAGACATTTCTAGGAAAGCTCTTAGAGGTCCAAATAGATTGCTCTACCTAATTTTGACTTATCTTTGCCAGAACCATCAGTGGTTACCATTTGACACTACAGACTCAACAGTTTTTCACACATCTTTTTCTCTGCTTTAAAGTTGGGCTCATGGAAATCTGACATTCCATGACAATCAGCAGTACTTGCACTCACTGCTCTGACCTCATTTATGACTCAATTAATTCTCCAGACAATTTTAGTTGCCTAGTCTTGAGGCTTGTTTTTCTTTCCTCCAGAAAAATAATAGTCAGACCACCACAGTTAAATCATATGGCTCATTTTCCATGAATAAAGAAAAAAGTTTTTTGAGTTCTTTATTCTCTAGTAATAGATTAATACTCTATTTGAGGTGCAGGTGGCCTTCAACAGATGAATGCATGAAGAAAATGTGGTATGTATACACAATGGAATATTACTCAGCTATAAAAAGAATAAAATTATGGCATTTTCTGGTAAATGGATGGAACTGGAGAATATCATGCCAAGTGAAAAAGCCAATCCCAAAAAAATAAAGGCCAAATGTTCTCCCTGTTATGCAGATGCTAACTCACAATAGTGGTGGGGGTTGGGTAGGAAAGAATAAAAGTACTTTGGATTAGACAAAGAGGAATGAAGAGGAGGGGCCATGGGAATAGGAAAGATAGTAAAATGAATCTGACTTTGCTATCCTATGTACTTATATGATTATACAACCAATGTAATTCTACGTCATGTACAACCATTCATCATGAAAAGTTATACTTCATATATGTATAATATGTCAAAATACATTACACTATCATGTATAACTAATAAGAACACATTTTTTTAAAAAAGAAAGAAAAAGGGTTTTTGAAAGTAATATATTACATATGGCTTTTTATATAATGTATAAACATATATATATCACAAACACTTCACATAGCATTTCTGTTCTCCTTCAACAATATTTTCACTCCCAATATCTATACATATTCTTGGGGATCCATTTGTTTCTAAGATAGTATTTTTGTTTTGGGCCTTTCATTTTAATAACTAAGTCCTATATCTTATAATCTTGTATTGCAATGTTATTATCCTTATTTATAATTTTAATTACTATGGTTGCTGCTACTGAAGCTACAGCACATGAAAGGTCAATGATTTTAAAATACATCAAGTGAACTAAGGATTCATAACAGATTGCATTGCTAAAAGTGTCAGGAAAATTGATTTATCACTGTGCATGGAAATGCAGGGACATGAACCCAGATAAACCACACCAACCATACAGCATTCATCCTACAGGTTTATTTGACAAAGCACTTCATTTCATTGATACCAAAGACATCTTTCTGCTCCCAAATGCAGTAATAATTAAATTAGATGACCATTTAAAGTAGATTCAGTTAGCACTCTAATGCTAAATTTATCTTCAAGGTAACATAAGAGTAGCTTTAGTTAGCTAGTAGCATCTCATTAGAATTGACTTTTGTGATTACTCAGTGTATTTGGTTATCCTAAGACAATAACAACAATAAAAGCACTTTAAAGACACTAATACAAGTGAAATATGACACATACGAACAGTTGCATAGACACAAATGACTGAAGGATTATATTAAAAACTACATCTTTCTACTCTAAACCCAATATTTATAGTTGACTTTTAGCAAGCAACATCACCCATCACATTAAATTTACAGTATTGCATTATGATTTGATTTGCTTCACAAAATGTATAGATTTGTTTCTTTCTGTTTGTGTGTGTGTGCTTATGGTGTAAGAGCTATAAACACAAGGTTTTGTCTTTGTTTTGTTTGTTATTTAAGTGCCTCAACAGAAAGTGTATCCATGATAAAAAAAAAAAAAAAAAAAAAAAAAAAAACCACTGTGGCATATATATATATACACAATGGAGTTTTATTCAGTTATAAAGAAAAAATGAAGTTATATCATGTGCAGGGAAATAGACAGAACTTGAGAACATTATTTTAAGCGAAATAAGACAAACTCAGATCATCAAGGGTCATATGTTTGCTCTCATACATGGAAGCTAGAGAGGAAAAAGGAAAAGAAAAATGGACGGAGTATCTAACAGTAAAGGACCAGTGGAAGGGAGGAAGAGAGGGAATAGGGAAATACTGGGACATGATATTGGCCAAATTATATTTATATTGTATGCAGGTCTAAATGTGTAACAACAAATCACACATTATGTACAATTATAATAAACCAATGGAAAAATATATACACACAATAATTTTTTCTCTTTAATGGGTTTATATCATGTAAATTTCAGAAACAATTGTACAACTTTCAAATTCAAGTAAAAGATTTTATAAAAATCATCTAGAGGCTGAGGCAAGAGGATTCCAAGTATGAGGCCAGCCTGATAATTCAGTGAGATCCTCTCTCAAAATAAGATAAAAATGTCTGGGTAGGTAGCTCAGCTCTAGAGCACTTGCTAGCATCTGTGAGGCCCTGGGTTCAATCTCCAGCACTGCAGAAAGAAAAAGATTTCATGATCCCAAGAGAATGTGTTTAAGTGTAGATTTTGCAAATCAAGGGATATGTGGACTGAGAATTAAAGGGATGTGTAAAGAAAACCTACCATCCTTCCCACCTCAATTCTTCCCTAGTCCCTCCGCCCCATTATGGATCAGCATCTGTATATCAGAGAAAACATTTGGCCTTGAGATTTTGAGGATTGGCTTATTTGGCTTAGCATGATTTCCCCCAACTCCATCCATTTACCTACAAATGTCATAATTTCATTCTTCATTAAAGCTGAGTAATATTCCATTGTGTATATATACCACATTTTCTTTATCCATCTATCTGTTGAAGGGCATCTAGGTTAGTTTCATAGTTTAGCTATTGTGAATTGAGCTGCTATAAACATTGATGTGGCTGCATCACTGTAGTATGCTGAGTTTAAGTCCTTTGGGTATAAACCAAGGAGTGGAATAACTGTGTCAAATAGTGGTTCCATTCCAAGTTTTCTAAGAAATCTCCATACTGCTTTCCAAAGTGGTTGTATCAATTTGCAGTCTCAAAAGCAATGTATGAGTGTACCTTTTTCCCCACATCCTCACCAATAATTATTGTTGCTTGTATGCTTGATAACTATCATTCTGACTGGCATGAGATGAAATCTTAACATAGCTTTGATTTACATTTCTCTACTAGAGATGTTATACTTTTTATATTTATTTGTTGATGGATTGTATATCTTCTTCTGAGAAGTGTCTGTTTAGCTCCTTAGCCCATTTATTGGATTGTTTGTGGTTTGGGTGTTAATTTTTTTTAGTTAATGCTGTTTCTGAGGTGCAAGTAGTAAAGATTTTCTCCAATTCTGTAGGCTTTCTCTTCACATTATTATTTCCTTTGCTAAGAAAAACCTTTTTAGTTAGAATCTCTCCCATTTATTGATTCTTGATTTTATTTCTTGTGCTTTTGGAGTCTTGTTAAAGAAGTCAGGTCATAAGCTGACATGATGAAAATTTGGGCCTACTTTTTCTTCTATTAGGCATAAGGTCTCTGGTCTAATTGCTAGGTCCTTGATCCACATTGAGTTGAGTTTTGTGCAGGGTGAGAGATAGGGGTTTAATTTCATTTTGCTACATGTGAATTTCCAGATATTCCAGCACAATTTTTTGAAGAGGCTATCTTTTCTCCAACGTATGTTTTGGCACCTTTGTCTAGTAGGAGATAATTGTATTTATGTGGGTTTATCTCTGTGTTTTCTATTCTGTACTATTGGTCTACATGTCTATTTTGGTGCCAATACCATGCCATTTTTGTTACTATAGCTTTGTAGTATAGTTTAAGGTCTGATATTGTGATGCCCTCTGCTTCATTCTTCTTGCTAAGGATTTCTTTGTCTATCCTGGGTCTCTTATTGTCCAAATGAATTTCATGATATTTCTTTTATTTCTATGAAGAATGACATTGGGATTTCAATGGGAATTGAATTAAATCCATATAACACTTTTGGTAGTATAACCATTTTGACAATATTAATTCTGACTAACCAAGAACATGGGAGGTTTTTCCATCTTCTAAGGTCTTCTTCAATTTCTTTCTTTAGTGTTGGTATAGTTTTCATTGTAGAAGTCTTTCACCTCTTTTGTTAGATTGATTCCCAAGGGTTTTTGTTTGTTTGTTTATTTGTTTTGAGGCTATTGTGAATGGGGTAGTTTTCTTAATTTCTCTTTCAGAGGATTCATCACAGATGTATAGAAATGCATTTGATTTATGGGTGTTGATTTTATATCCTGCTACTTTGCTGAATTCATTTATTAGCTCAGGAAGTTTTCTGGTGGAATTTTTTGGATCTTCTAAATATAGAATCATGTCATCAGTAAGTAGTGATAGTTTGAGTTCTGCTTTTCCTATTTGTATCCCTTAATTTCTTTCATCTAATTGTGCTGGCTAGAGTTTCTAGGACTACGTTGAATAAAAGTGGTGAAATAGGGCATCCTTGTCTTGTTCCAGTTTTTAGAGGGAATGCTTCCAATTTTTGTCCATTTAGAATGATGTTGGCCTTATGCTTAGCATAGATAGCTTTTACAATGTTAAGGTATGTTCCTACTATCCTTAGTTTTTCTAGAGAAAAGATGGTGGAATGAGATGGGCATTATTACTCTATGTACATGTATGATTGCACAAATGGTGTGACTCTGCATCATGTATAGCCAGAGAAATGAGAAGCTGTGCTCCATTTTGTGTATAATGAGTTGAAATGCATTCTGCTGTCTTGTATAAATAATTAGAACAAATACAAAATTTTAAAAAAAAAAACCTATTATTGCTCACAATCAGATGTCTTCTCCTATCTGATAGTGCTTTTTAAACTCCCATGACTTTTTCATCTCTCTTGTTAAAGGACTTCCTCTAAGGTTCCTTGAACTCTCCCTGCTCACTCTGTTTTCTCTCTGGGTAATTCACTCACCTAAATATAGTAGCAGTCAGCTGGGCTCCAAGGTAATCAATTATTAGATTAGCAAATAACCCTCTCTCCTATAGCCTTCCCTTTTAGTACCCAGAAAAACTCAGATTTAAAGTAGTCTTATCTTTGCTTGTTCAGCCATCTTTGAATTCTTTCCTTATTGACCAGAAAATATGGTAATATAAAATTTTCATGAGGTGATTAAATAGGTTGGCTTAAAATTGAATGTGTAAATGTTTAAACTGATAATTCAATTCACTTCCATTAGAAATCTGTCAAATTAAAGGAGGTCATAGGTATGCATGGGGAGTCTGCCAGTGCTTGTGGGGGCAGGGGGTTTCTTTCTCCTGCCCAGGAGTGTGTAAGCCACCAGTGAAAATAAAGCCTGAAATAATTAGTGAAAAAATAAGATGCAGAGTCAGAATTATAGTTTTAAAGCAGAGCACCTGATAGGTCCAGCCCACACAGAAGCCGGAGCTTAACAATTAAACAATGGCTCCCGTGGTTTATTTAAGGGGCTATATCAAAGGCAGGGATAGGTTTCAGGGGTGGTGTCTTGCTTCATGATGTCTTGCAGTCAGCAGGTTGATTGATATCTTGGCTAGTCACACTCATCTCTGAGAGGCTATAGCAGGCCACTCTATCTCTGGTGCTGTGTGGCACCTGGGGCAGAGCTGAAGAGGGCTCACAATGTGTTTGGGTGGTCCTAGCCAGAGGAGATTTCCACTGGAAGTTCCCAGACACCAGATTCTCCTATTCACTGGCTGTGATGCCGGTGTAGTCCACACGTAGCCTATGGACAGCTCTCGACAGGTAAGATTTATCGGGGATGAAAAGTTGTTCCATTAAACACATTAACAATGGCATGAGCCTGTGCCAGTATGCTGCCTGACTTGATTTCTCTATTGTGTATAAGGCTACACTTTCCTCCTTCCTCATCATGGGCCAGATCCAACTTAAATACCTGGGATCACTCTTAATAGAAGCTTTGGAACACATTTTTATCAACTGGGGTTAGGCTGCTTTTATAATACTTGCATAAATAATATCTGTTTATCTCAAATGTTCACACTTCTAAGCCTCCTTTTAAAGTCATATTGGAATTGTGACATAATTTCAAATTAATTGATGAGTGATGTTACTTAGTTCTCTTTCCACACCCACAAAGAAATGGGTAACTGCATGTCTCACAAATAAATTCTATGCTTTAGCAAGCTTGTGGATAAACACTTAACTGGGATGGAGACAAAGAGCATATGGAACATTCCATTCAGAGTCAGGAAGGCAGCGAATCAAGGAAGGACTGGCTACAAGGTGTGACTGAAAAGGGGGTCAGTCTCTGCAGAGATGTGTATAGTATGCTGAAGCTGAGTTCTTCCTAGGATACTGAGTGTTGATGAAACTAGCAAAGTGAACCATCCCCAAGCAGATACAGATTTTAGAAAGATTACTCTCTGATTTGCAGTTAAGAAATGAAAGAGAAACTGGGAGGTCACAATGCTAACACAAATGAGAAACCCTAAGGGAAGAAAGTTATATGGAAAGCAGTCTGTGGAAACTTACAGGATTTGGCAAGAAGCACAGGAAGTACTGTGGTTTTAATCACCACACAGGGGCCTCAGGGGGTTTCCAAGAGAAGAAACCACTACTCCAACCTTCAAGGTTCTTGGCCATGTCATAGAAAAGGAATTAAGGACACATTTGGTATGCGTAAGATGGAAGATTTATTATACAGGAAGGTAGAAGGAGAGAGAATGTGTCATCCCATCTTAGTCTGGAATTTTGGCATGTACAGAGGGACTGTAGCTAGAGGACCCACCTAGAGATGAAGTTGGGAAAGGAATAATGCTTCACACCAGTTTTCCTTACGCTAGTGTATTGCTCTCAAATGTTCTAGCCATGCTACTTCCTACATCGCACATCTCTTTAGTGTCTTAAATCTCCACCCAGGTGTGTGCATATCTTGCTACTATAATAAAGCTAGGGTTATTTCTGGGTCACAGTCTTTAATGCATACACTTCCTCTACATGCCTTGTGGTCATCTTGCAGTTTTGCTGCTTTTTCGGCCAATCAGGAAGCTGTAGGCAAGGATTCAGGGCTCCAGAACAGGAGCTGGGTTGCTCACAGTTGTTTGTCCTGTTTTCCACTGGTTCATATGTCTTTCTCTTTGAGCTTCAGTGCTCTTTCTATCCCTAAATTCCTATCTCAGCTTCTTAATATTTTGTTTTAACTATGTGACTGACACTTAAAGATATTTAGTTCTAAGCAGTTGACTGGTGAAACATGGCTTCATCCTCATCCTTTTCTTTGTCTCTCTATGTCTCTTCCTTTCTCTCCTCTTTTCACTTTTTGTTTTGTTTTGTGTTTTGTGCTGGGGATTGAATCCAGGGCCTTGTGCATGTTATCTGTCAACCACTGAGCTGCACCCCCCAACCCCAACCCGGGCCTCTTTATTCATAATTTTAACTAACTTTTTGTTTTAAAATACAGCAGTGTCAAGATTGACAGAACTGCATAGATAAAACTTCTTATGACTTTTCTGTATTCTCTAATAAGCAGCTTGCATGATTTGGTTTTCTTATCTTTTATTTTAGTAAGCATTTGTTTTGCCAGATGCTGGCTTGCCTCCTCTCTAAAGTACTTTGTATATATCATGATATTTAAAGACTAAGAGGTCCTAGGTACCTGGTATGGAAGTGGTTCAGGGTGAGATGTGACTGGAAAAGCCCCTCAAGTTGTCTGAATGAAAATTGACTGGCACTTGGGTCACTGTGAGGTCACAAATCTGCTCCCAAGAGGAGTTTGGGGCTGCCCAGAGGGCTTCCCTTAACTCACTCTGGGGAAACTGCAGCTGTGCAAAGAATATTTTAATTAGCACAACAATCCTAATATTTTCACACCAATTTAGAGACTAATTGAAAGGCATGGAGCAACTAACTATTGGCAAAACTGCAAATTAAGTGGCTTTAGAAGTAATCTAAAGAAAAAGCAGGTTCAGGCAAATTCAATCTGTTCCCAGGAGGAAATAACTGAATTTACAAATTGTTGCTGGCAAGTTCCAGGACCTGGGGACAGAAAATAAACACAAGCAGCACTCCTGGGCAAAGTGCACAGTCTGTCTGCTCCCTACCCATTATCCTCCCTCAGGATAATAATGTGAGGGCTAGCTTTCAAAGTGTGTATTTTTAGCAAAAGAGGTAAGACGCAGTTCCTAATTGCAGCTTGCAGGCAAGAACTGTGATCAGGGCTAAGTTAAGGACACTTCTAAGAGGACACAGATATGCTGGCCCAATTTTACTGACTAAGAATTCAGTGAATTCTTATTTTTCTACCCCCTAAGCATGCATATGTTCTGACTCTAAAGTCCACTAAAGGCTAGCTCTGCTGCCATTCACCCACCTGTGTTCTTACAAGGGCAGGTCCTGGTACCTCACTTACTTCTACATTGTCTGAACAAAAGGGGAAAAAAAAATCATTTAGCTATAGGCTATAGAAGTGTAAATAAGAGGAAAGGCTATAGTGTTAAAGATCTCCTACCACATGGATACAATATTCACAGTTACATGTCATTTTGTTTTTCAACTTGCCTTTCTTGTAATCTTGAAGTTAAAAGACATCTTTGTTTAAACCCAAATCATCACATAAATATAATGTCATAATATTACCCCCAAAATGATAAATATAAACATAATATATGTAAATATATAGTAATAACTTTCCTGTGTTTGTCTGGGCATTCTTTTGATTGCAACTCACAATTTTTCATAGGCAAGCATGTCTTAAGGTATTTAACTTAAAATTTTCAAACAAATTTTCATATTCTACCTTTTTTTTTTTTTTCACTACTAGGAATTGGGCCCAGCGGATGCTTCACTATTGAGGTACATTCCCAGGCCCAAACCCCTACTTTTTACAAAAATTTTGAGACAGAGTCTCAATAAGTTGCCGAGGCTGGCCTGGAACTTAGAATCCTCCTGTCTCAGCTCCTGAGTAGCTGGAATTACAGGCATGTGCCACTGTGCCTGGCTCATCTTTCACCTTTTATAGTGTCCTTGCATTCTTCTTAAATATATTTATTTGGTGCCCCTAAGGAATGGTTACATTAGCTTGTGTTAGTAGCATATTTTAGAAATAAATCCTGTTACAAATTTGAAATGTATATTTTTATCCCTAGGAATATTAATTAAGAGATAAAATTGATTTGCATATTTTTATCATTCAAATATAGACTTGGAGCAAGATATTTTAATATTCTAAGATTCAAATAAATTAGTTATATTTTATCTTTACATTTTACTGTTCAGATGAGTATGCTGCATGTATAGCACAAAATTCAAAAACTATAAGAAAATGAGAAGAAAAAAATCAAAATAAAGTATTTTTATATATTCAACACTGCATTGAAATATGATTTTAATGCTTTCCTGTTTTCTGCAAGAGTTTGAGGTTAGATAAAATGTCTGTGCTTTAGCAAAAAGCAACTAATTAAGAAGTCTCAAGATTAGTTGATTTCTTAATCATTAGATATTTTGATGGAGTCTCATATCTTTCATATATATCTTGGTAGTCAATGTAATAGACTCAGTTACTATTAATGAATATCGACTCCCTTCTCTAGCCCAGTTTTGAAAGTAGATTCAACTTTCCTGCCCCTTGTGGGTTTGCCCATGTGACTTGCTTTGAGCCATGGGACAGAAACAGTATGGGATGACAAAGGACTGAAAAGCACTTGTCAAGTTGAGCGTGATTTCTTGCATTTCTGCTGTCCACATGAGAATAGGCCTGGACCCACTGGAGGTGAAAGGAGCACATCAGTCTCCAATGAGCTGCCCCAGTCAAGCCCAGATGTATGAGAAATAATAAATAATTATCTCTCAAGGCACAGAATTTGGGGACAGTCAGTTGCACAGCATTATTTTGGCAATAGATAACTCATATAAAATTTTTTAAAAAGGCAAGGAACTTGAATTACTTGCATTTGAATTCCAGTTCTGCTACGTATCAGCTAAGTGGTCTTTGCACATTTGTTCTCTCTGTGTCTGTTTCCACAGCCTGTCCCATTTGAGCATCAAGACAGAATGCTCCAGAAGGGTGGTTTCTCTAAGAGTTAAATAACTTTGAACTAATTGTTAAGTTTAACAGTGAGGAAATTATATTGTCAGGCTAATGGAGGAGGTGAGAGCATTTAATGGTCGTTACAAAGAAAAGTGAGTAAAAGGAAAAAAAATAAGGCAATGGTTACCTCCATGAAATGTAAAATTTACATAAAAATAAGGATGTTAGTGCTTCATACTGCATTAGTTGGCTCAGCAGTAACTAATTGTAAGAACCTAAATGCTGAGTC
This sequence comes from Geosciurus inauris, assembly GCA_004024805.1. Classification (NCBI taxonomy): domain Eukaryota; kingdom Metazoa; phylum Chordata; class Mammalia; order Rodentia; family Sciuridae; genus Geosciurus; species Geosciurus inauris. The sequence goes on from PVHX01016674.1 coordinate 12,590, forward strand.
TTGATAGAAATAGAAGTTGTGCTGTTTCTGAATTGAAATGAAGGAGTGAGGGGGAAATCATGGTGCTATATTTGCATTTACCCTAAGGTTTCTCAACCTTGGCACTATTGATGTTTTAGACTGGGTAAGTCTGCTGTAGGAGGCTGTCCTTTGCATTGCAGGATATTTAGCAGCCTCCCTGGCTTCGACCTATTGCATGCCATTAGCATACGCACACTAGTAAGAGAACAATATATGATATCTACACTGTTGAATGTTTTGGGAATCAAAAGTGGGTTACAATTGCTGATTTTGAAATATCTGTTCCTCATTCCAAAGTATATTTCCTCCTGAAAATGCATTTTCTTGAACCCTGGAGCATGAGAGATGCCTGTGTTTATACCCAGTAATAAAATTTAGACTCACTTATTAGTTAGGTTTGGAAGGAACCCTCTTACTATTGCTGCATTTATTTCCTAGGGCTATCATAATAAATCACCAAAAACTTGGTGGCTTCAAAGAACGGAAATGTATCTTCATAGTCATGGAGGGTAGAAGTCAGAGACCAAGTTATCAGGAGGCCTATGCTCCAACTGAGGGCTCTGGGGAGGAACCTGAACTTGCCTCTGCCAGCTTATAACAACCCTCCTAGACTTACAGTTGCATCCCTTCAGTCCTGCCTTGGTCTTCGCATGGAATTCTTCCTCCTGTGTGTTTGTCTCTGTCCTCTCCTCTTCTTATAATAAAGTCAGTCACTGGGTTTAGAGCTTACCCTAATCTAGTATGACATCATTCAGATTAAGTATGTGTCTGCAAAGACTATTTCCAAATGAACTCACGTTCCCAGTAGATAATGCATTTTGGGTGAACACAATTACTAAATAAGGTTTTGAATAATAAGCTTAGTAAATGTTTCATTATCATCATCAGTGTCTTCAACATGTTATCATTATTTATGTTTGCCATTCAGGAATTCTTCCTGTTCTCAAACATGACACAATATATTGAATTTATAGAGACCATTTGCTTCAGGTGAGTTTACCATGTCACCTACCTCACCACACTTTGCATTGCCACTGCAAACTCAAGTCTCAAATGGGTCTTTGATGAGAGATCCCAGGGTATCCTAGGTCATTATTTTCTTTGGTGATCCCACTTCTTGATACTATAACAAAATACCTGAGACTGAGTACTGTATAAATAAAAGAAGTCTATCTAGATCACAGTTTTGGAGGCTGTAAGTTCAAGATCAGGTGACTCTTGGAATTCAGCCCCTGGTAAGGGTCTTCATGATAATGTCACATCATGGCAGATGGTACCAGGTGGGAGCCCATGTGAGAGGGAAAGATCACAAGGCAAAAACAGGAAGCTAGAGATCAGGGAGGAGCCGATCTGGCTCTTTTATAACAACCTACTGTCGCAGGAACTAATTAGAGTCCTGCTGATCTCTTCTGTGGGCAGTGGCCCCAGTGACCTAATAATCTCCCACTAGACTCCCCACCTGTTAAAGGTTCTACCACCTCAACACCATCACCACCCTGAGAAGGGAGCTTCAGACACAGGATTTGTTTCTTATGAGTAACCTTCATAGCAGTCACTCATAAGAAGTCCAAGTCTCTAGGTCATCCTTTTTCCTTATGAGGATAGCCTCGTAAAGCTTATCTGACAAGCTCCACCCCACCCAAACCTCCAAACTCTTTCAACATACCCTTTGGAAGTCATAATCTTCCATGAGTACCCCTCCCCCAATAATCTCAAACTTTTCTGAATGTTCCATCCATCCTTCTGCTGAACTGAAACTTGGCTCTGCTCTACGGAGAGCACCCCTCCACACCTGTCTGGGGTGATGACTGTTTTTCTCCTGCCTCGTGCCGTGTGTCTCTGCCTGGAAGGGAGAGTAATGAGCTCCCAGACCCTCATTAATGTTTCCAGACCATTGTCTTTTCTTCTTGTCCTTATTTTACCAGCAATTTTGATGATCATACCATCAGAACTGCCTCCCATTCCTTCCCATGATGCAGATGACTGCTGTCCTTCCAGGTCCTCCTGTCACCACCCCAACATTACTCATGTCATAGTCCTAGTGATTGTAATAGCTGCATAAGCAACACCCTAACTTCCTTATCCTTGTGCCTTTTAACACCAGTGATTTTGTTCTTTTATTAACATGATCATGTCATAGACCCCAGATAGCTCCTGCAAAAACTTTAATTTTAAACATTCTCTCATCTTACCACCATCTTTTTATTTCTTTCCTTTTTAATCTATTTTTTGACTACTAAAAGCAACTTGCTTATTATCAGGGGCCTGATATAATGAGTTTCCAAAAACAGATTTTCACATGTGTGTAGACATTTGTAATAGGACCCCACATTTAAATGTTTCCTGGTTTTCCTTATTGTTCAACTGTCAGAGTCTTAAATTTATCAATAATGTATTGAACAAATGGCCCTACATTTTCATTTTGCACTGAGCCCCACAAATGAAGGGACCCAGTCCTAGGTATGTGTGAGAATCATAGGAATTGCCTCTCATTTTTCCACTTCACTCTTTCTCCATTCCAATTCCTTCTCTCTCTCCACTCTACCCAGCTCAAATGGCATGATCTATCATTATGATTATTAGTAGTCATATATGGACACACACACACACACACACACACACACATATCCATATCATTCTTGCCTATCTTTCCCTCTTATTGTACATCTTTTCCAAAATTCCAAACCTGGATAAATCCACTCTTTGCCTATTTCATGCCTTCATTTAAGCAACTAATTATGGACAGAAAGGAGTTGAAGGGAAAATATTAAGTTTAGAATTCAAAACTAAACAGGACCTTAACAATATCAATAGTCTCTCCTAGTCAACTAATTCTCTTACAACTTCATAGCTTCTCCTTTGTTTTCAAATCTCTGATACCTCATGCCCTTCTCACTCACAGGCTGCCCTTATTCCTTGTGCACTTAGAAAATAGAAGCAATCAGAAGTTTAGAGAAAATAGAAGAATGAGAATGGAAAATGTCCTCATTTTCCTACCATCAAACTATCAGCCTTTTTGCATTTATGGATTCATATATTATAGCTTCTATTTTCCAGAGTAAGTATCTGTATCTATTATAAGGCCAACTGTCACTAGCATGCCACATCCAGTCACTTCCTAGATGTGTGAAGATTTTACCTGTATTAATCCCACTACCTCCTGTATCATCAAATCCTCTCTCTCCATTGGATCATTCCCATTAGCCAACAAACATACTTTAATAGCTCACTTCTATTTTTTTGGAGGGGGGGTGGGTACCAGAGATTGAACTCAGGGGCACTCAATCACTGAGCCACATCCCCAAATACTTATTTGGTATTTTATTTAGAGACTGGGTCTCACTGAGTTGCCTAACACCTCGCTTTTGCTGAGGCTGGCTTTGAACTCGCAATCCTCCTGCCTCAGCCTCCCAGGCTTCTGAGATTACAGGTGTGTGCCACCACCCTGGCAATAGCTCACTTCTTTAAGTAACACAAAGTAAATTCTCACCCTTTCACAAAACTACTGCCCTTTTCTCTGTTCTCCTTCACAACAAAGCTCTGTGAAATACACCCACACTTGGAGTCTCCATTTTCTCATTCTTATTCTCAATCCACCCTAGGTTTTGTCTCCACCACCCATGGAAATTGCTCTTGTCAAGGTCACCAGTGACCTCCAGGTTGCCAAGTCAGTAGTCAATTAGTCTCGTTTCCTGACTTCCTTTCAGTGAGAATGGCAGTAGTGCTGACACCGGACTCTATCCTTTCCTCCTTTGTGAGTTTGCAACACTTTGCATTTGACTCTCCAAGAATTAGACCTACCATTTCCTCTTTAACATATCCTCAACAAGGTTCTAGAGTTTTTTTCTTTTTAAAAGATACACATTAATCCTTTACTCAGATATTTCCAGTGGCTCCCTCATTTCCTTTTTCACTTAAAAATTCCTCAGGCTGCCATACAATGCAGTACAAAGTCCAGCATGGACTCAATCTGCCTTGTATGGTCTTTCTATGTGTTCTTAAACTTCATTCAGCTTGCCCTGTCCCTCCTTACTCACGTGTGAACTGAGAACAATCCTCCCTCCCTGGTCCCTATTAAATTGCTATTATGAAATATCACATTTCATTGTAATTAATATATATCCTATGTATATTCATATTTGTTCCTCTAGCAGATCATAAACAGATCCCCCAAAAAGAACAAAATCATCCCTCGTGTACCTTACAGCTTTGTGTAACTGCATCATCCACTGCTAGCATTTGAGGGGACTTCTCCATGGAAGTTTCTGTCTTGTGGCTACAACCTGTCTCTGGAAAGTCAAGTTCCTCTTTTGAGTTCTCTGTTTGCTGTAGCCATAGACATATTAGTCTCAATGTCAGGTATGGGGTTCTGCCTTGAAGTATTCTGGTTAAACTGTCTCTTCCTCTTGTACCCTTCATGTAAGTGGACAAGATGTTTAAATGACTGACAGGGATTAACAAAAGGAAAACACATCCACAAAGTAATGTGTGAACTATGAAATTTGGGATGCTGGATAACATGCGTTCTCTGTCCTCTAGCCCTTATTTCCACATGGAGAGGGTGACTGGCAGTACTCATCCAAGAGCTGATGACTGAGCCCCTGCCTCCCTTGGTTATCCAGTCTGGAGAGAAAATGGTCGTGTGGGGCAGGAATTCCTTCTCCATCCTAAGGCCAGTCCTTGGATCATTCTCATTATCCAACAGCATACTTTAATAGCTTACTTATATTTTGGGGGGGAGGGGTATACCAGAGATTGAACTAAGGGGCCCTCAGATGTCCAGAACAGAAAAGAGGCAAACTCACGTAGTGATGGAAGTATGTGCTTTGGCGTGAAGTCCTGGATTCAAACGTTCTCTTTGCCAAGTATCAGCAATGTGATTTGGGGCAACTTACTAAATCTTGCTGTACCCTATTGTCCTCTTTTATAAAATGGAGATAATGACAGAACCTACATCCTGGGGTCGTTGTAAGGCTGAAGTGAGGTAACAAATGTAAGACACTTGGAAGAGTGCTTGGGACATGGCTAGGACACATAATGCTAGTAGACATGACTACCATCCATTCACAGGACACATGCAGGTAATCAGGAGCACTGTGCTCTTGTGAGAGTATTGAGCATGGAGAATATAGTCAGAATATATTTGTAAAATTGAAACAGAAAATGAGCTGGAGCTCAGAGGAAACTTGAAGGACAGATGAAGAGATTTCCAGACACGCCCACCCGCCTCTTGCCGTTCTGCATTTAGGAGTGAAGGCTCCCAGCATCCCCTTGTCCCATCCTCATTTAGAATGGAAAGCTATTGACTTTTCCTCCTGTACCAGGATCTTTTGAAGTGCAAGTTTTACTCTAATCTTTAGTGGAGCTTCAGGGCCTCAGTAACTCATCTGCCCCTTTTATTATGCCACAGCATTTGTGATCAAACAGAATTTGAGAAGACAGAATCTATCCTGTCAAACAGTAAACAAAGAGACTCTCATAAAAGCCCAGTGTTCTCACATTGCCTGGAGGCTTTGGTGTCCCGGGATGCTCCAGATCTGCAGAAAGGCACTAGACTGTTCTGAATGCAAAAAGGGACAAAATAGCACAGGTCTGGCTGTTAAATGTATCTGTTTTTTATAAAATCATGACTACACCAACCATTAAGCTTTTTAAAATGCTGTAACATTCAAGAGGTAATAACAATAATGATAGAGATCAACAAACTATTTCTGTAAAGGGCCAGTAAATATTTTAGTCTTTCTAGCCATTCAGTCTGTGTCTTAACTGAAAAGCAACATAGACAATAGTCAATGGATGGGTGTAGTTGTGTTCCAATAATATGTTATTTGCAAAGGCAGTTAGAGCCAGATTTGGCCCACGGGCCATCATTTGCTAAACTCTGGCCTATGATAATGTTTCTCAGGCCTGTATCATGTCCTTACCACCTTCACCATTTTTAGAAAATCTGTGCACATATGTAATCATATTTATTGCAAAATTATTAAAGTTCATTCTATTTTTAAGTAAAATTAATGTTATTACTATAAAAGGAAAACTAGTAACAAAACAGCAATCTTAGGAGAATCACTCAAGCCCAGGAGTTCTGGGCCAGCCTAGGGAACATAGTAAGACCCTGCCTCAACAAAACAAAAACAACAAAAATGATAGTTTTGAACTGGGAATGATACCACCCATTACTGGTGGCGAGTTCTGCTCCTACACATGTTAAAGTTTGAACATTAGAGAAGCACACCAAGGCAAGCATTTAAGCAGGGTTTATTTAAAAGGAGTAACAGACTTCTCCCAGGATGGAGAAGGGAACCAGAGCTAGTATCCTGTTTTTGCCTTTTACATGCCCTAGGCTTTCTTTGTTCTCCTGCTCTCTTTCTCTTATCTCTCCTTCCTGCCTACGTGACTAGGCCCAGGATATGCTCAGTGAGATGGCCAAAAGGTAAAAAGCACACGGATAGGAGGAAGGGCCCAGGTGGAGTGATTTGGGCAGGAATTGGGCATACTAAACCCTCCTTGGGACAGGTTATCTTGGCAACAGGTTGGAGCAGGGGCAGGTTATCTTGATAAGGGTGGAGGAGGGGCTCTGAAGACATTAGCATTTCAATACTTCTCCAACTTCCCAGACCCAAATTGGCCTCCTTGATCTGACCTGACTCAATTTACCTATCTACACTGACTGCCTGTCTAATTCTGGCTTCAGGAATGTAGTTTAGTGGTAGAGCACATGTCTGCATTCACAAGGCACTGAGCTTGTTCTCTGGACTGGCCCTATTGGGAGGTGGTGGAAACTATAAGAGTTGGTGCCGGACCTAAGTAACTTATCAAGACCCTGTCCCAAAATAAAATGTAAAAAGGGCTGGGAATGTAGCTCTGTGGTTAGATGCCCCTGGGTTCAATCCTCAGTACAAAAAACAAGAGTTGGTGCCTAGTGAAAGGTTTCTCATCATTGGTGGATTGTAAAATAGAGACAATAAGGCTTCCTCATGGGATCATTGTGAAGATGTCAAAAACACTTGGAAACAGTGCTTCAGATATGGCAAGGACTCGTATTAACTAGCTGCAATACAGAGATATGACCTACTCTCCAGTCACAGGACACACACAGGTAATCAGAGCTCTGTTCTTGTACAAGAATACTGAGTATCCTTCTGATTCCATGTATCAGAAGACATAGGACCCTAACCCCTTCCTCATCCTCTCATTTCCCATACCAGCCATGCAGTGATCAGTTTTACTTCACCAAGTGCATTTCCTGCCATAATGTGTTGCCTCACCGTGGGCCCAAGTACAATGGCACCAACAAATCATGAACTGAAACCTCTAAAACAGCAGGCCAAAATAAACCTTTCCTCTTTTTAAATCACTTATCTCAGGTGTTTTATTATAGTAATTAAAAACTGACTAATACAATTATAGCCTCTAATAAATTTTTATTACTTAGAATGAGTAAATAAAATAACTGACATTTAAAAATATACAAAAAAACAAATGTAGTTGTAATTATTTTTCATAATACAAACCTGCATTTTATCCCACAGGCCCTGTAAATCTTTATTCTGATAACTGGATAAAAGCAACCTTTTCTTAAGGGAAATGTTTAGCTGTTTCCAGTAAAGTTTACTTCTTCAAGACATTAAGAAGTGAGTGGTGTGTACAGTTCTGACAGTTAGCTTCCTCCAAATCCTCCCTGATTTCAGGATCTCTTTCTTTCTTGATCATTACTTGTGAGAATATAAATTTAATACTTTAAAATGAATACTCATTCTTTTTATTTATTTATTTATTTTTGTGCCAGGGATTCAGCCCAAGGGCACTCCACCACTGAGCCACATCCTCTGCCCTATTTATTCTATTTTTTAATTTTGAGACAGAGTCTCACTAGGTCTCTTACAGCCTCTCTAAGTTGTTGAGGCTGGCTTTGAACCTGCAGTCCTACTGCCTCAGCCTCCTGATCTGCTGGGATTATAGCAGTGCACCACTGCACCCAGCTGAATACCCATTCTTAAGAGAAAAAGTGTTCATGCCCATACCATCTGAACTTGTGTTATATATATGTTAGGGAATAGTGGCAAGTTAAAGGGAAAATTTTGAGAATAAAGCTGACATGGGTTAGAATCCTAGTCCTGTCATTTGCTAACTCCTGTGATCTGGGTTTCCTTACTTGCAATGGAGATAAAACAAGAGCTACCTTAAAGGATTATTCTAAGGATTTTATTCTCTTAATGACATAAAGTAAACACTTAGCCCAAGAGCCTTACTAGCACATGATAAACATTAAATAAATACTCACTATTGTTATGGGCATCGATAAAATTTACATGCTACAGTCTCTTAATGAAGGTGAAAAAAATGTTATGCACATAAGGACCATTTTTTTAAAGGTAAAAGAAAAGGATTAATGTATCTTTTCTAATTTAAGATGAAGCATCATTTCATTAACATTTCTTTTGGCGTTCATTTAGTACAAATTTAATAAAACAGTATTAGGGAAACAGTAATGTAAAAATAAATTACATTTCATATTTAAGCAGCATATGTATGACAAGAACAGAAATGCAGAAACAGTTAAACCATAGATCTAGGATTGAAATAAAGAGACTGAATACTAGGAAATTTATGCTCTCTTAATATTTATAAAAAGTATTGTTTTAATGAAAAGCATGTTGTTGTTTTTTAATAAAATCTTCTTTCAAATTTTTACTCAACCATTCTCAAGTCTTTGCTCAAATACCGCTTCTCAGTGAGCCTCACACCCACTAAACTTCGCATTGACAATTGTAACCTTCCCCAAGTATGCTCCAGGAATGCCTGACTTCCCTGTCCCACATCTGTGTTTCCTGTTTTCCTTAGCACTTACTGCCTTCTCACATTCTATTTAATTCATTTAGTTGTTATACTTTATCTCTCCACTGAAGCTTCTGCAACAGAGATATTTGTCTTTTTTTTTTTTCACACAGTATCCCTACCATCTAGAACAGTGCTTGCCCCATGTTGGAATCCAGTAAATACTTGTTCAATAAAATAATTCACAATGGCATGCACTACAGAAGACCTTCCCACACAAGACTCTCTGTCAATTGTCAAGTTTAGAGAATTAGAAGGTTATTTTATTAAGAGAACTGATGAATGTCCCCAATATTTTTCAATTTTCAACAATTTATATCTCATAATATGATAACCTTCAACTAACACGTACAAGACTTGCTCAAGACATTTCCCAGACATCTTACCTATATGCATAACATACTTGTTTGAAAATATATATAGAAAGATTGAAACCAATGGCCTTGTATGTGCTAAGCACTCAACTCTACCACTGGACTACATGCTCAAACTGAATTATATCTTAAAACTTAAATATGAGGACAGTTTTTCAGTTAGATGTTTGTTTTTTTTTCTAATTTTGTTGTTGGTCATGTTCGCCCTCATGTTCTAGCATGTCAAGATCATATACCCAGTCTTAGTCTGAATGAACTTAGAGCTAGTGAGGCCTCCCTGCTTCAGCCATACACAAATTGAACAATCAAGTGTTACTGGATGTCTCCAATCAAAAATTTTTTAAAAAGGTAGATAACATAAGGTCAAGGATAAAACCTTGCTTGCTTTATTTGCCTAACCTTGAAACTTGAATTTGCTTGGTATTATCTGGTACATGTTTCAAAATCAGATCCTCAAGGATATCATAGGAGGCTTGTCAAACGCTTTCCCACTCTCTAAATACACTGTTGATATCATTCCTGGATAAGCTAGTAATCTTACCTGAAAAATGAAAAGATAAACAATAGTTTTATTTGGCTATTATCAAATCTATCGTACACTCTTATGATCAACTTTTTTTCCCCTAAAATACTAAACTCTCTGTTTAATACTGTCTCCTCCAAGAATCAATTTCAGCATTAATAAAATTTCCATTCTTAATTTTTGGAACATATGAAAAACAGTCCCTCAATCCACTTTCTTCATATAAAAAAGAAAAAACACCAACACACCAAAGAGCTCCTCCCCTGACATCCCTGATTACCAGTCCTAAAGATGAGGACACAGTGACACAGCAATAGAGACACAAAGGTAATGACCAGAAAGGGCTTCCTCTATGCCAATAGTTTCCAAATATAAATAACTATTAGAACAGAGTAAAGAGTTTTTTTTTTAATTTGTTGCTTTGTTTATTTTGATACACATTCATTGGACCTACCCCTCGTGATTTAGATTCAGAGTGCAAAGGGAGGAATCCAGAAATCCCTAGATAGTTGTAATGAAAAGCTAGATGTGGAGACTACTATTCTCATACATGTATTTCTTTTTTTTTTTTTTTTCTTGGAAATGATGGAGAAAATCATTTAGATAGAGAAATGCCATTACTACATTTTATAGATTCCAAGAAACTTTATGAATTTTAATTTTCTTAAAAATTGGGACATAGTTTACATTCTATAGTATTTCATCCTTTGTTTAAGGACATTCCTTTTTGTTGTTGTTCTTAGTGGTGCTTACAGTGATGGGGTATCTTACAATTGATGGCACATTCTATTCAATGAAATGTGCATGGTACAACTTGTGAATTAATAATTACAAATTAATCTAAATCTTTAGTCTAATGGCAAATGCATGCCTACAGTCACAAGGTAAAATCGGCTAAGAGGAGCAATGTATTTCCTTAGGACTTCCAAAAAATTAGCAATCATCTTTATATTACAAGCAAAGTCAATTATGTCTGGGATTTTCTGGTAACAAAATTGGGGATGGGGGGAGGAAGTGAGAGGAGTCCCTAAGGAACTACAGGCTATTCTAAGTTCTCAGATTAATATGATCACAGAAATTTTTTAGTAAATTAAATAGGGTGGAAGTTTATTGTGGGTAACCTTTTATTTTCCTGACTTCAGGAAAGTTTCCTCAAGTAGAAGATAAAGCTGAAACAAAGCTGAAAACAAAGCTAAAAATCAGAGGATCGACGGTGACCCAGGTGTGATCCAAAGACTATGCTGCACAATGAGCCAGGTGTGATACACTCATATCAGGTAAAAACTGAACTGCTGATCTAACCCAATGGAGAAAAGTGGAAGAGCTATTCAGAGGCAAAGCATGAGGATGAACCCAGGAGCCCGGCTCCAAGATCAAAGTCCTTTCAGCTCTCATCAAACATCTAAACAGAGTGCACAACTTCTCTGAATCTTGAAATTCAACACTTTTTAAAAAAAGTTTACAGTATTTCAACAATCTAAGAAACTTAAATATCTTCCTTTTACATAACACTAACTACATTTCAATGATAAATCTGTTTTCTTTTTCTTTTTTTAGAACCCCAGGTTTTTCAGCAAAAATATACTTTACCTTGGGAAAGAAATTTGACCTCAAGCATTTCCCTTTCATTTCCTGACAATTACTCAAAAAGAAATAAAAGCAAAACAAAAGCCAATTGAAATTGCTTTCTCAAGACCATGGCACAAATCCAAAATGATGATCACATCTTGTGGTGGTCTTGGTTTGAGGATCATTAAAATGGATCTTAGAAAATAAGTCTGCATTAGTAGAAAAAAATGCTAGAAAAAACTTTTATGATACATTCCAGATATTTACACGAACAAAAAGATATATAGGCAATGGAAAAGTATATTTTTCTCAGTTTTTACGCCATTCAGTGAGTGTTATTTAAAACACTCACTAAGGGTTAGGGAAGAGGAAGAGACTGTGTTAGCATGCACAAAACTCTAGGTTCAATTCCCAGCACCAAAAAATAAAATAGCTAACAGTTTAATAGATTAAGATGATACTAAACAGTTAATAGTTAACATTTAATAGGTTATGATGATACTAAACACTTAATAGCTAACATTCAAAAGGTTAAGATGATAATAAAGAGCAATCTGATTAATATGGTGCTGGTTAAATTGGATATCCATTTAAGATTAAAAAAAAAAATCAATCTTGACCCCCACACACATACTTTTACTCCACAAATTCTAAGTGAATTGTTGGTCCAAACATAAGGAGTAAAGTAATGAAGATAATAGAGCTAACAATGTTAGCTCTAGACAATAGTAACAGATGATTGGGTCATGAGAGTTCTACCTTCATGAGATGACTGGCACACATACCCTTATAACTACCTTGCCTCTTCTACCACATGAGGACACAGCTAGAAACTACCTTATGAAAGAAGTTCCTTATCAGATATTGAATCTGCTAGAACCTTGACCTTGGATTTTCCAACCTCCAGAACAATTGGAATTAAATTTCTATTGTTTAAAAGCTATGCCTGTTTATGATATTTTGTTATAGCAGCCAAACCAGACTAAAACAGTTCTACTACATTCTATTTGAGTTTGACCAAAAAAAAAAAATAGAATAAAAGAATACAAAAGGCTTCAAAATAAAAATATGCAAGCCAACAAAGAAGGGATCCCTTGGTCCACTGTTACTCTTCAGAGGCCCTTCAGGGTTATAAAGCATGTTGTGGAATCAATGTCCCAAAGAGATGTCTACATTCCTGTGTTTACTGCATTCATAGGAAATGGGAAAGATAGATATGAAAGCAATTTAACTATCCATCAACAGATAAAATGGATATCTTGCTATTTCTAACAATACACATAAACCTGAAAGACATTGTGCTAAGTGAAATAAGCCAGGCACAGAAAGACAAATACCACATGATTTCACATACAGAAAATATCTAGAATGGTCAAACTCTTGGGAACAGTGAGTACAATGGAGATTACCAAAGGCTAGGATGAGGAGTGAAGGAAACAGGGTGATGTTGGATAAAGGCCACAAAGTTTCAGTCATGCACGGTGAAGTTCTTTTGGCCTAGTGTGATGGCACACACCTGTAATCCCAGAGACACAGGAGGCTGAGCAGGAGGACCACAAGTTCAAAGCCAGCCTCAACAACTTAGTGAGACCCTGTCTCAAAATAAAAAAAATAAAAATGGCTGGGGATTTAACTCAGTGGTTAAATGCCCCTGGGTCCAATCCCCAGTACCCTTCCTCCCAAAATGAATAACTTTTGAAAATCTAAGAACAGCAATATGACTTTAGTTGATGCTGTGTTGTATACTCAAATTTGCTAAAAAGGTAGATCTTTGTGTTTTTACTCCAAAAAAGAAAAGCAAAGGGTAACTGTGAGGTGGTGGATACATTAGTTAGCTTTATTATGGTTATAATTTCACAATGTATTCATGTATTAAAACCTTAAGTTGTACATCTTAAAGATACATAAATTTTATTTCATCCATTACCTCAAGAAAGCTGGGAAGTGAGGAGAAGAATAGATTTGGGAGTTGGGAGGTAGAGCCAGAAGCAGAGACCACTAGGAGGTGCTGCAGTTGTCCAGGCAAAAGATGAGAGCAGCTCACACTGGATGAGGAGCAGCAAGGGTGGTGAGCAGTGGTCAGGGTCTGGGCACATTTTGAAAACTTCCAACAGGATTTCCCTGTGGTTGCAAAATGTCAGAGAAGAATCAAGAGTGACTTTAAGGACTTGGACCTGAATAATCAAGAGTTACCATCAACTGTGTGGGGAGAACACACATGAGGTGAAAAGAGACCAGATAACCTACAAGGAACCTATTTTATGGACTGTGTTACTGCTTTCAGACAAAAAAGAAATTCTAATTATCAAATTAGAAATAATCTCTGAGAAAAAAATAGAATTTCTATTGAGAATGAATTTTTTACTAGAGTCATTTTCTTAGAGGTTAGAGTGTGTCTGAGCAACCTAGAAATCACAGATGACATCCCATCAAAATGTAGAAGATGAACTACAACTCTTTCTTGCTTCTGAAAGCTGAGAATGGAGGAGAAGGAATGATCTTTCCTTCATCACAGGCAATGCTGACTTCCAGGTCTCCTACTGACCCTACACTATACACATCTTTAATCCTGAAATACTCAATACTTATCAAATGGGAACGTAATTTGATAAAATTATGAGTGATGACAAAGCAAAAGTTATAAACTAAATTATAAATTATCTGTTGTAATAATACAAGTAAAGATAATAAAATAACTGGTGATTTATTTCCATTACTATCACAAAGCACTTCCTCTGTGCAAAGCATTGGACTCTGTAATTTTATGCTTTACCTCATGTAATCCTCATCATGATTTTCTGATTTTGTGGATGAAGGGGGCTGACGTGAGTTCACACTTACCCAGGGGCCGCAGGTCAGAAGTGTACATCCAGACCTTGAACTCTCATGCTTACTTCCCCAATTTGAACAGGTGAGTTAGGCTACAAGAACAAGTTGAATAATTTAGAATTATTTATCTGTCTCTATCCCATCTTCTTATTTTGTTCCATTTTGATATTTATCTTCATTTTCTGGACTTAAAAGTTTCCATAAGCACATCTTAAAATGGACAGCATTAATATGGGGTGGGGTGGTCCTTTTCCAGGTTTCATGTCTGAGGCTTCCCAAGGTCTGCTTTATCATGGGGACAGTCTCTTTGTGACAGTATATGGTACAAAAGAGAAATTTTCTGGAAGAGCTTGAGGTCCTATTCCAAAACGTGGCTTTGTTCATCTTTTAAAGTGTTTTCTCATCTATTATCCATTATCTTAAATTGTCCTCACAATGATCACCTGCATTCAATAAGAATTCGTTAGCATCTTCATCTTAGAAAGGAAATTGCCTAAGTGATTTGCTTAAAGTCAGAGAGCGCATTGATTGTATCTCTGAGACTAGAAATGTTTATTTTTATAGTGAGCTATGTATTTTTTTAAATCAGATTTACTGTTTTACTTTATATGCAATAAAATTCATCAATTTTTAATGTTCATATCGATGAGTTTTGTTAAATATGTGTGACTGTGTATCCAACACTACAATTAAGAAATGGAAATCTGCTTCTTATCCTCTGCAATCCATTCCCTCTCCTGACATCCAGCACCCAGAGACCAGTCATCTGCTTTCTGTCACTAAAGTATGTGCCTGTTCAAGAATTTCATATAAATGAAACCATAGATTCTATAAATTTTTTGTGTCTGCCTCCCTTTTATTAGCATAATTCTGTTATTACCTATATCAGTAGTTTTTCCTTCTTATTATTGGAGAATATTCCACTGTACGAATGTACCACAACTTATTTATCCATTCATCTGTTACTGGACATTTGGGTTTTTTGGTTTGGCCCATTATGCATGAAGCTATGGTGAACTTCCACAACAAGTCATTGTGTGGACATGTGTTTTTAGTTTTTTTCTTGACTAAATCCTAGAAACGGAATGGCTGGATTATATGGTAGATGTAGGTGCATAAGAAAGTTCCAATTTTCTAAAGTGTTGTAGCATTTTAAATTCCATCACCAGTATGGGAGAGTTCAGTTGTTCTATACCCTCACAGCAATTGGTATTGTATTATCTCACTATATTTACAAAACCTGGTGAGGAATGGAAATTAGAAATAGGGCTTACTTTCCAGCATCATGGACAACTTATTCTATATGCCTTGGTTTCCTCATTTTGAAATTGTGTCTAATAATGATACCAACTTCACAGATGAGTTAAGTTGGTGACATATTTAGAACAATGTCTAATGAATGTGGTTATTATTTTTATGATTGTTGTTACCATTATTATTCTAGCTCAGAATGGAGTTGAAAATTTTTGCTCTGAAATTGCATTGTCAATAATCTTTCTATGGCTCCGAGACCTGATGCTAATGTTGCATGGTATAGGAGAAACTATACTATGTATCTGTCTCCACATACTCCAGATAACAAATGTATTGGCAGGAAGTTTCTTCTGATTTCCATTTAAAGAAAGAAGAAATTCAATTCAAGAATCCACAGACATTGGCAAAACTGGAGTTGGAATTAAAGGTAAAAGAAAGAAAGAAGAAGGAGAAAAGCCCTTCAGGACAGATGCTCCAAGGTACAGAGGAGAAGGAAGAGGGAGGAAGTAGGAAGAGTTAGCCAGTGCAGGCAAGTAACTGAGGCAAAGTCTGGGCAGGCTCAGGAGGTTTTGTGGACAGCTTTGGCAATGAGAGTTTGGATGAGAAGAAGACAGACAGGATGGAGAGGATTAGAACAACAAGCTCTAGACCCAACTCAGGGAAAGACTGATTCAGTGCTGGAAAATCAAACCAGATTCAAGAAAGGAGGAAGCTGGCAATTTCCATGGACTGAAGAGGGAATCTTTTCTAAAATATACAGGTTTCTTCAAACTGAGAATTATAAACTCTTATGCACTCAAAGAAAGCTAGCAAATATTTCCACAGACAAAATAGCAAAGGGTTCATGGTGGATACAGCAAACCCACACCCATGACAGAATGTGAGTCCAAGCCTTTGGCAAAAAAAATTCCCCCCGCCCACCCTCTCTGGCCTAGTCACTAAGCATTACAGTCTGAGTAACACAGACAACATGCCCACCCACTTCACATTGACCTCTAGACAAATTAGCCTTCTTCCACCACACTTTCTAGTTCTGTCTCTAGTTCATTTTTCCCTCTACCTTCCAACACCATGACTCCCACCTTCAGCCTCAGTACCTCTCTACCTGCCCCTTCCTGCTCTCCTTCCTGTCCTACACTGTCTAACTCTCATCTCACCCCATTCTCTGATGTCTTCTCAGCCCCAGGAAAGGCACGAGACATGCATTTAGCCTCTTGTGTCCTGAATTGCAGTAGCATCACTGTAAAGATGCCTATTCCACGTCAGTTGTGCTCATCTCCATGCTGGTTGAGTGACAGGATTTGGTCTGACATCAAGCTCAGCAGCTATCTCTGTCTTCTTTGGTGTGGTGTCTCTGTGACTTTAAACAAGTCAAATAAATGTTTTCACCTGTTGTCTGGAGGCAGATGAAAAATGTCCCACTTCACAGGAGATTTATGAGGACACATTAAAATCTCCTGAAGTGTTTTGAGAACCTTCCTCATTCTCAGGAAGCATCAGTTCATGACAACAGGGTTGACAGTGTTGGTTGTCAGACTGGCAAGTCAAAACAAGCTCTCTCCTCTCGGTTTTAAAACAGGTAGGACTGGACTGAAATGAAACCAGTGTGACCAGCCATCACCTCACATACAACCCTGGTGCAAGTCTTCATGGTGCTGCCTACTTTTCTGTGTTCAAAGTGCTTCACAAATAAATATAGCATTTTCCTTATTCTGATTTCCTCATTACAGGCTTTCCCAGAGGGGACCTACTGGTCAACACAAGGAAGAGTGTGTAGTATCGCTTGCTCAGGAAAGAGGTTTCAGGGTAAAACTTTCTTTGTTATCTGATGGGAGAAATCATGTGCTAATTTATATCTGCAAACAGACCTTTGAAGGGACAAAAATCCGGACCCAAATACACTGTGTAATCAAAATGTGGGTGAGGGATACTAAGCAAAGCAGATGATGCCACAAAGAAGTTCTGCCAAGGTGACTTGGGGTATAACTGTCTTATGAAGGAAGAAATATTCTCCCCTCTTGAGACAAGGGAGCATGAAACACCATTTTAGAATCAGAAAGTATCCCAGACCTTTACAGATCTGCGATGACCACAGCCTTAGCCCACATCTCAAAAGAGTGGCAGGGTGGGCAGGAAGCTGAGGCTGGCAAGCCAGAGCCAAGTCTTCTGTTTCTGTTCCTTGTCTTCTGTCCCTTTACCATGTTGACAGAATCAACCTCAAGGCATAAGTCTTTCTATAACCTTGAGCAGGATGAATAGGATAATTTTTACACATTAAAAGGGAGGAAGAAGGAAATTCAAAAATGTAAACAGCAGTCAAATCAAGCTAAATCCAGCTAACATCATTTCCAGCAGAGCGAGCTCCTTGCGTTGATCTTAACTTGATAAAATTCCTCAGACGGAATGAAAAGGAACACAGCATGCTTGTACAGACCTCAGAGAAACAAACACCTTGCCTCCACTCCTTTTGCACCTTCTAAAAAAATCTGTTTTGATATTGGGTGCTTCTATTTTTTATGGTTTCTTTCCTGTGCTTAGTTTCCTGAAAATACAGGCAAGACCCAGGGACTCACAGGTATTCGTTAACCCAATTTCATGTCACTCGTTTCTGTATTTCAGGAGAAAGTAATTCACTTAACCCTGACAATAGTACACAAGTGCCTGAAATTTTGTCTCCCAGACGAGCCGAGTCCTACGGCACTATGCCATCACTGAAGCATGATGACCCTCAAATCCAGATCTCTTGGGACATGGATCACTCGCACAGTGCCTGAGGTGTGAGCAGGAGGAGGATGACCTGAGAAGCAGGCTCATGGAAAGAAGCCAAAGCGAGCAAACCACACCAGGGAAGCCTCAGGCTAAGGCTAGGCAGACTGGGTGAACCCAGGCACGAATTTCATAGGACACTATTAGGAGGTGACCAACACCCCACAGGGTAGGTTCCTGCTCAGGAGGTGTGAGCTTCCTGAGAAATAAAGTCTGAAATAATTAGTAAGAAATAGAAGCTGGGTGCAGTGGTGCATGCCTGTAATCCCAGCACTTTGGGAAGCTGAGATAGGAGTATCGCGAGTTCAAAGCCAGCCTCAGCAACAGCAAGGCACTAAGCAACTCAGTGAGACCCTGTCTCTAAATAAAACTTAAAATAGGGCTGGGGATGTGGGTTAGTGGTCGAGTACCCTTGAGTTCAATCCCCAGTACCAAAAAAAAAAAAAAAAAAACAAGAAAGACATACAGACAAAGCCGGAAATTAGGTATAAAAAAGGGAGTGCCTGATATGTCTTCCAATCCTGGTAGGAGCTGGAACTGAACCACTGAAAAAGGGCCCAATTCTTTATTTAAAGGGGAGTACATCAAAGACAGGGATAAGTTTTCAGCGAGAAGAGGGAGGAGTCTTGGTTCAGTGTTTGCTTCTTTGTGTGGCAGGGGTCTTGCAGTAAACAGGTTGACTGGCATTTTTGGCAAGCCACACCCATCTCCAAAAAGCTGTGTGGTTCCAGCCCCTCATCCCATCTCCAATGCTGTGCTGAACTTGTGATGGAGCCAGGTAGGAAGCCACATGAACCAGGCCTTCTCAAACCAGCAGGGTTGCTCCTGAGAGTTCCCAATACCAGGCTTTCCTGCCTAATGGCTTCAACATCGTTTTAGTTCACACACAGTTCCCGGATGGCCTCCGGCAGGACACATTGATAACCAATCACCAGAGGGAATTGAAATCAGAGGGTGGAGTGAAGATCCTGAATTTAGTCCTTGCTCTGCTTATCATGGACATAATGACCACTCCCACCTCAGACTTCATAAGGATAAACAGTGACAATATAGTAATAGATTATTTGGCATAAAGCAGAGGTTCTTTGTTTCATCTACCAGGATTTTTGCTATTTTTGTTTTGTTTTGTTTTGTTTTTGGTGGTACTGGGGATTGAACCAGAAGTGTTCCACCACTGAACTACATCCCCAGTACTTCTTACTTTTTATTTTGAGTCAAGCTTAGGCTGGCCTCTATCTTGGGATCCTCCTGCCTCTGCCTCCAGGTTGCTGGGATTACAATTATGCACCTTCATGCCAGGCTACTATTCTTGTTTTGATATTCATCTTTAACAAAGGTGAAAAGGGCTGTGTCTATTTTTATTGGACATTCATGTAATTGGTGTGGCATTCTGGACAAATACAAGTTTACTGACACAAGTTGATCCCCAATGGCTCCCTTCATACTAAAAATGAGGAAATTAAGGCAAAAAGATATGAAATCCCTTGTCAAGGGTAGCACGGATAAGCAGAAGATTTGAAATCAAGACAGAGAATTTGCTCTGTCTTGATAACTGGGCATTTCCAATGTGATACCTGCTTTTTGGGGGTCATCAACACTCTCTGCATTCCTAGATTATGCTATCTCCCTTTTTATTTTCTGTCTGAAATATGCTGTCTCCTCTTCTCAACCTAATCAACTACCAATACTAAAGTTGTAGCTCAAATATCTATGGGACCTTTGCGAGGGCTTTTCTAAGGCCACCAAGAAAGTGGGCTTCTGCCACCATTACACTCACATCAACCTTTGCCATCACATTGTATTTGGGGTTTGGTCAAAGCCAATGTCCACTCTTCTACACCAGGGTTCTTAACTGGATGTTCGCAGAAGGACACCAGAGGGAGGTCAGGAAATCAGGCGTGATCACACAGATTCATGTACACACTCAGAAACATACACAGCACTGATTTTTTTATTTGGCTTTCCCAAATCATCTTGGCATACGTTATTTTTATGTCTATTACGAGGCGCTCCTGTCGCCAGGCACTCAGTATCCCTCGTTATCATGATACGTCAGAACAGCTTCCCACTGATAGGGATGAAAGAAAATGTATCCTGCCATTGTTTACTGGCTTACGTTAGAAAATGGCAAAGAAACTAACAGAGAAGAAATATTACATCTTCTCTGGCTTCGCTTTCTGCTCTGTGTGTTAGCACACCAAAGCCCATGTGCTGTTTGTATGACAACATTCTTGCCAATAGAAGGAGCACGAAGCCAAAAATGATGAAGGAACATCAAATACTTTCTGTTCCAAAAACAGAATAGAGCAGGTTGGTTTCAAGAAAGGAAAGAGTTGAAAAGACGAAATTTTGCTAAAAGCTGATCTGCCCTGACGCAGCAATCTAGCTTTAAAAGAACGAGTAACTGGTGAAGTCATATACACCAGAAATGATCAAGTTAGTATGTAATTTGAGCAGAGAAAGAGAATTAAATAGTGCCTCTGAAAATGAAATTATAAAATGAAATTATTGCATGATGGTTGGCTTTTAAAATTAATACTGTGAGATGGAAGAATTAAAAGTTTCTTTATACAACCAACTGATATCTAGAAGGATAAATTCCTATTTAGCAAGTCCTTTATGAAATTTCAGATCCATGAATATCTTTGGAATCCATGTTTCTTCTGCAAATAAACCTCATTGGACATTTGGTGAATAAAGAGAACACCTGTGGTGTTTAATAATGCATTTCAGGGTTGCTCTGCTCTCCCAGTGACAGTATCTTCAGGAGGAGCTTGCCCAGTGCTCTTTATGGTCCTGCTCCAACATGGCACCAACTAATGCTAGGACCTTGAATCATTGCCTCTGCAATATGTTTTCTCATGAAATGAACACCGAGTATGAACTTATTTTATAAATCTGTGATACAGAAATATGCAGAGAACTTGAAACTCAGCACAACTCTTTAAAGTATTCCTGCTCAGACAACCTTAAAATTGAAATGTGGGTTTTCCCTTTGCTGATATTAAGAGCATCCCCTTGCTGAAGATAAAGCTCAGTGATGTGAAGTCAGTGGAAATTAAAGGACATAAATCCTACACGAACAGTCTTGCGATATCTTGCATCCTCATCACAAGCCCATTGCCATGAATATAAGCTGGTACTATTTGCTACAACCTGTGGTTCTGAGCCCTACTTTTCAGTGTTACTATGAAAATAGAAAAGGTATAGGAAAGTGCATGTGCTGCCATGCCAAACATCATTCTGTAATTTCAGTTTCTCACTCAACCTAGGGGAAAGATTTCCCATGGTTATTTATTGATTTAAGTTCTGAAAATCGAATTCAGGGCCATGCACATGCTAAGTATAACAATATAACATTGAGGTACATCCCCAGTCCTGAAATTTATTTTTTACCAAAATTAAAGTTTATTTTTTAATTTCATTTGTACACCTTGAGAGGATTTTTCCCTCTTTCTCCTTATCTTTAAGAATTTTGCCTGAAATTAATTTTGTACACAAAAATTGATGAAAAAGGCAGAATTATTTATAAAAATTATTTGAAGTCAATGCAACAAAAAAGTCATATACATAATTTTGCTTATCATCTTACATAAATATCTTTGGGAAAAGAAGTCATAGCTTTTATCAAATACCCAGAGCCTCCATGATGCAAAAATCATTAAGAACAATACCATAAAAATATGACTTTCCCAAGGAAAGGGCCATTTTTTTAACTTGCCTTTTCCTCACAGGACAGGTAAGTAATTAGCTGTGCTTAGTGATATATTTTGCCATTCCCTAAAGGATACTGACCACTTGGCTGAACGAATGGGCATACCTATGGATTCTAATCTAAAAACTGGATGTAAATCTATATTTCTTATCAAGAGAATGAAGAAAGCCTCTTTATGTATAGGACCTTGTAGATGGAAGAAGGAAGGTATGACCAGGAGGATATAGAAGGAAAATTTATTTAGTTTGGTGAAACTATTAAATGGTGGGGAAGAATATGTTTCTTTACTTATAGTTTGGTTTTATATTGGATTCATCAAAATTGAAGTCTTCAGTAATTAACATAAACATCATTAAGGTATCAATAGTGTCATGGGCTGAATTGGATCCCCTCAAAATTCACATGCTGAAGTTTTAAATCTCAGTATCTCAGAATGTGATTACATTTGCAGACAAGATCTTGACAGAGGTAATTTAGTTAAAATAAGGTATTACGAGGGTACTAATTATATATGACTAGGGTCCCTAGATGAGAAGAAAATTTGGATATCAACAGGGGCATAAGGAAGACAATCATCTGCAAGCCAAGAAGAGAGATAGGGAACAATCTTGCCCTCACAGTCCTCGGAAGGAAGCCATTCTCCCAACACATAGACCATAGGGTCCCAGCCTCCAGAACTGTGAGAAAATTCTTTTGGTTTTCAAGCAAGATAGTCTGTGGTACTTTGTTACAGCATCCATAGCAAGCTAAAACAGATCTACAGAATAAATTCCAAGGGACCCAAGGCAAAGCATGGATCCAGATTAAGGCAACCTGAAAGAAGCCCTGAGCTGGGCACAGAGCAACATGGTTTATTAATCTCTACAGCCATAGCCTGGGGACAACAGAAAACTCTTAGGACCTGAAAGAGATCATCAACTCTGAGCTTCTATGTCTAAAGTGCATCACTCTACAGTGAAAGTATTAGATAATGTGATGCCTGTAGCCTAGGACTAAAGACTCACTTGTCTACTGGCTTTTTTTTTTTTTAAACATCTAAATATGAGAAAATATGTTTTAAAAAAGATCAAATCTCATCATTAGGGGTTATGGAAGAGCAGACTCAAAAGGAAATCTTACCTGACTAGGCACAGTTGCAAATGACTGCTGACCTGTCTTCCTCCTGCCTCCTACAGTGAGTATTATCAATTGCTTCTCTCTGCCCTCACCCCCACCCAATGAGAAAGGCTGGTGTTTCCTGGGTCCCTCCGGGAGGTTTCATCCATTCTCAAGGTATCAAATATCATTAAATGGATTTAGATTCCCTTTGTCCTTTAGACCTGGGTTTGCATCCTGGCTCTGCTGCTTATTTCCCAGTGGGTTACTTGAAAAAATTGCTCAGCTTCTTCTGATAATAACAGTTTCACTGTCATAAGGTACTGTGGAGATCAATTGAGAAATTGCTTGGAAGATACTAGCACAGGTTTGCCCCAGAGCAAGTATTCAATAAATGAGAGTTAAAATAAAAGTAACAGCAAACACAACAAACACACATAAGTGCTTACTATGAATCAACTGCCAATCTAAAAGCATTACATGTCAACTTATTTAATTCTCACCATATATAAGGAAACAAAGGCACAAAGAAGTTATGTAACCTGCTTCAGCTCACACAGCCAATAGCTGATGGGCCTAGAACTCAAATAACTGCAGCCTACCTCTAGAGATCACTTTCTCAAACTAACAGACATGTTGACTCTCAGTCGTTATCCATTGTTCAGATGCAGCCCTCAACTATCCCTTGAACTTCTAAATCATACAGCTTAAAAAATTTAAAAAATAAAAGAACAGTCTGGATAACCCACAGGCACTTCTACTGCAACATGCCCAAAACAGAGTCCTGGAAACCTGCTCTTCCAGGGGTGCTCCTTTTGGGAAGCAGTCCTGGCAAGGAACTTGGTGTCAGATTACAAATCCCTGCTTTGCTTTGACCCTCCCCATATTCAATCAGCCAATTACTGGTTCCTAATTCAATCCCCTTCTCTTCATCCCTAACACTTTCTCCTTCAAGACTTCATGTACTCTGGCCTAGGATAATGACAACAGGTCTCCAACTGTGCTTCCTGCCTCCACGGACTCAGAGACCACTTTCTCCTCTGCAGATTTAAAATACAAACCAGCCATTTAAATCCTGCTCAAAGGATTAATTACAGGTTCATTAGCACCACCATGAAGATGCTTCTTATCTGACACCTATCCACATTCCAGCTCACCTCTCTTCCCTGTTTCACCTTTCCCCTCTCACAAATCCCCAGAGGCTTGTGCCCTCTCCATCTCTCTCTCCCTACACACACACACACACACACACACACACACACACACACTCCTACACTCCCTTGGTTCACAAATACTATACTATAGTCTACATTCTAAAAAATTACTCAGCATGTTGAGTAAGATTACTTAAAACAATAATAAGGAACACATGGTCAATTTCCTACCCTATCCATGCCCTCATGGCCAAATATCCACAAAATTAAATTTTTGCCTGTAAAAATAATTTGTTTTAATTTTTTTCACTAATAGAACCTCCAGGACAATCAAACCCAGCAACATTATTCATATATTCTGTATTTAGCATGGTAACACATGACTTTTTTTTTTTTTTGTCTGAAAGATTACACCAATTTTCTTCTGGAGTCATAATGTGCTGGCATGTGATTATCATTCTGTTTACAGAAACCAAAAGGCTTCAAGGACACAGAAACTTTACTGTTGAAGAAGCTCAGAGGACTTGACACCATTATCTTACACCCACCCCACCCCCCACCCTCCACCCCCGCTGTTCTCAATGCACAGTTCCTTGGGGTTTTTTGGTTTTGGTTTTGGTTATGGTACCAGGGATTGAACTCAGGGTTACTCGACCACTGAGCCACATCCCCAGCCCTATTTTGTGTTTTATGTAGAGACAGGGTCTCACTGAGTTGCTTAGCACCTCGCTGTTGCTGAGGCTGGCTTTGAACTCGTGATTCTCCTGTCTCAGCCTCCCAAAGTGCTGGGATTACAGGCGTGGACCACTGTGCCCAGCTTAGTTCATTGTTTTATGTCATGAATGAGGCCCAGAAAATGTTGAAGGATGTAAATTTCTAGTAAACTGAGTTTCTTTTTTCTTCAATTGCCAGTTTCTTCTTTAATCCATTAAAATCTATATTGAAAGTATGTATAAACTTAAGTGCCCCTCTATCACCTGTTTTTTTAATGGTATAGCACTCAGAACATTTCTTGGTAGTAGACACAGACTTATGGTCAGATGCCATTTTGGAACCCTAAGTAAAAAGTAGAAACCAATTTAGATTCCTTTGTGCTGCGATACTATTTCACCTTGTCGCCTCATGGGGGTGGTATTGTGCTGTGGTAGAATTTATGGACTCGATTCAAATCCACACGCAGTTCTTTCTGATTCTAGGATTTATTTAGCTGTGTGGCCCAGGACAAATCACTCAAACTAAGACTTAGTTATTTAACCTGGAAAAATAATTAAATTAGAAGTTATATGTAAAGCACCTGGTTAAGTCTTTAGTAAGATACAGTTTTTGAGCAATTACAAAGCAGTGATTGACAATTTTATCCAGGCTAATTCCCATCATCTCTGTGGGAACAATATATCACTGATATTATTTGTCAGTGAAATTGACCCTCACCATTTGACGACTGAAGTGTTCTACAGCATACAAGAAGTATACTTAACTAAAAAACACATGTATGCCACATATTATATAGTCTTGATATTTCCCAACTTTTACAAAATGATAGTATAAATGCTAAACACAGAAATCTCTTTTCTCATTTTAAATTAAAACTTAGAAAAAATGTCATTTGTAATGATTTATACACTAAAAATTATGTAATTGTGTATGACCCAAGCCTATCTTTGTCCCTATATCTGCTATTTAGGTTTAGCAAACTGGGATAGAAGTAATCTATCTCAATTAAAATGGTATATTCTACCTACTATTTGTTATTAGACATGTGCTATATGGAAATGACTAGAGACCAAATAAGTTAACACAGTTGTATTAGGACAATGTTTTGAATTTTTATAGACTTTAATTACAGATGTAACACATGAGTCATAAGGTAGACTACATCAATAAAATAGCACCTTATGCTAGAATTAACTTGTAGTTTGTAGTCAAGTTAAACATGTTATAAATGCACTTTACTTAATATCCTATCCCTCAAAGTGAAAATATCAAGTCAATTTTGTATTCCAAATGTAAATTTTCTTTTTCTTTTCTTTTCTTTTCTTTTTTTTTTGTTTTGTTTTGTGTTGTTTGTAGTGCTGGGGATTGAACCCAGGGCCTATGTGCATGTGAGGTAAGCACTCTACCAACTGAGCTATCTCCCCAGCCCCCAAAGGTAAACTTTAAATCATCTAATACAGGGGAATTTTTGAGAAGTATATAAAGGTTTCAAATGGGGGAGGAGCTATAGCTCAGTGGTAGAGCACTTGCCTACCATGTGTGAAGCACTGGGTTCGATCCTTAGCAACACATAAAAATAATAAATAAATAAATAAATAAATAAATAAATAAATAAATAAATAAAATAAAGGCATTCTGTCCATCTACAACCACAAAAAAATTTTTTTAAGGTTTTCAAATATATACTTATTGCTACGTAGAGCACACAGTGCTCTTATACAAGCACTGTTCTGATTACTTCTGTTTATTTGCTCTGGTTGTCTCCACAGTTGACCTTCTATAATTGAAGAAACAAATTCAGAGAGGGTGAGTAACTTACTCAAAGTCAGCAGCTTACAAATGGCCCAACTACAGTTGCTTGCTTTTCCTCAGCCATCCTGCTGCCAATGATTGGATTTCCTATGACAAACTAGCAGTGCATGGATTTTAGAATTTTATTTAAATGATACTTCTCTTAAAAAGAGCTATGCCAGGGACATGTTGCATATCTATAATCCCAGCAACTCAGGAGGCTGAGGCAGGAGGATAACAAGTTCCAATCTAGCCCAGGCAACTGAGTAAGACCCTGTCTCAAAATTAAAAATAAAAAAAATGTAAGGATGTAATTCAGTGATAAAACACCTTGGAAGCAATCCTAAGTACAAAAAAAAAAAAGTTATTTGGAGTGGGGATGGAGCTCAGAGGTAGAATGCTTTACTAGAATGCACAAGGTCCTGAGTGTCATCCCCAGCAGCACACATGCACACAAAAGTTATTTGCCAAAACTTTGAGATTTGATGACCCCACAAAGTAAAGGAATTCAGTGTATAGATGGATTTATAATTACTTGTGACTCTTGCTTGTACTTTAAATATATAATAGTCATTATCATAGTCAAATTCCACTTAAAACATACACAGGAATAAAAAAAATAAATGTTCTTTTAAAAGCTGATATTCAATTTTCTGTTTTCACATTATGATCTATTCATATTGGAAAAGTCACATTAATTTTCAGAAATGGCAATGGTTTGTAAATATAAAATTGAGTATAAATGAGAAACAAATTTTACTCTTAAAAATGTGTTTGGCAAAAAAGAAAGGATACATCTGTAAACTATGAAAAAAAGTTAACATTACTACATAAGTATAAAATTAAAATGGGATGTCATTTTCATCTATCAGATGAACAGTGACTACTGTATTTGATAAAGCCCAATTAGTGAGGAAACATCTTTGTTCACTATTATATCATTAATTGGAACAAAATATTTGGAAGATAATTTAGCAATATCAATGTTTTAGTCAGTTTTTCTTGTTTCTGTGAACTGATAAAACAATGTAGAAGAAGAAAAATTTGTTTTGGCTCACAGTTTCAGAGGTTCAGTCTGTGGTGGGCCTACTGAATAGCTCTCAACCTAAGATGAGGCAGAACATCATAGTGGAAGGGCATGGTAGAGACAACAACTCAGGACATAGTGACCAGGAAACAGAAAGAGCTCCACTCACCTGGGACAAAATATAAACCCCAAAGTCATGCCCCACACACCAATGACCTACTTCCTCCAGTCACACTCTACCTGCCTAAAGTTACCACCCAGTTAATTCATATCAGTAGGTTAATCCACTGATTAGGTTCTGCTTCATAACCCAATCATTCCACCTCTGAACTTTCTTGCATTGTCTCACACATGAGCTTTTGGGGGAATACCTCACATTCAAACCCTAACAATCTATCTAAATTGAAATGTGTGTGTCCTTCACATCAGCAATTTGATTTCATTCTGGCAAAAATGTGAAGGGATATAGATGTACCTGAAACTAGCTACAAAATTATTGATACAGAAAAAAATTCTCCAGTAAGTATCCAGTAAGAATTGTCATATAGTGGTACAATAGAATATGATGTAGTCATTACTGATGTGGACATTGAAAACATATGGTCATGTGGGGAGATCAAGCTATAGAAATTATATATAGACACCGTATACCAATTTTATGAAACACGCACACAAACACACACTTGCATTCATGTTTCTAGAAATTTCTGGAATTATAGGCATGGAACTGTAACCAGGAGTTATCACTAGGAGGAGGGAAGGAGACTTAGTTTTCTACTTTGTATTATTTTTCCTTGAACAATGATGACTTTATATGAATAAAAAGATTTCAGACTAACATAATACAAAAGACTACACAAGTATTTCAACTGTTAAAAAATTGTTAGAGTTTAAAATATATAATAATAATTCAAAAAAATTTTTTTTGAGGGAGTGAGTGAGTACTAGGGATTGAACTCAGGGCCACTCAACCACTGACCCACATCTGCAGCCCTAGTTTGTATTTTATTTAGAGACAGGGTCTCACTGAGTTGCTTAGTGCCTCGCTTTTGCTGAGGCTGGCTCTGAATTTGTGATCATCCTGCCTCAGCCTCCCGAGCTGCTATGATTATAGGCATGTGCCACTGCACACAGCCAAATCATTTTTACATTGCTTTTGCAAATCTTTCGACTAAGATATTAAAACTTAAACATAAAGAAACAAGTTCTGTAACAAGTTAAACAGTTCTCTTTATCTCACAGGAAACTGAATGCCTCAGAGAGTTTAAGATCTTAATGCCTTTGAGTGTGCCATAATCGGATAGTACTGAAAAGAAGATGGATTTGGCACATCCCAAACAGTGCCACTGCTTTGTAGCTTCACCTCTTTTTGTTTCTAAAAGGATGTCAGAGGCAAAGGAGAGGGAGAAAGCAGCAGTGACATCGGTGCAGGTCAGACCATGTATTCAAGTACAACTGCTCTGGGCTTTAACAAGAGGTTGAAAACTAATCATGGTCAACTCAGAAGTTTCTTTCAACGGGTACAAATTAGTGTCCTCAATGGAACCAGAGAAAGCTCCCTTCTTTTGTTTTCTTCTTTCTCTCCTTACTTCTATCTGTCTATTGTAAACAGAGGAGAAAAGAAAAATATATAGGTTATCTAAATTTTTTTTTTGCTTTCTCCTTGCCTTTATTTTTTTTTTTTTACTTTTCTTTTATTAGTTTATTTAATTGCATTTCAAGTCATAGCACATATATAGAGCTCAGTTTTTCCATTTCTCTGGTTGTAAACCAGATAAAGTTACACCAATTGTGTTTTCATACATGCACCAAGGGTAGTGATGACGATCTCAATCAACCATCTTTACTATACCCATTCCCCTTTCGTGCCCCCCACCTCCCCTATGCCGCGTCCAGTGTTCCTCTATTTCTCTTATGTTTCCCATTCCCACCTCCCTTATTTATCAGCATCCACTAAACAGAGGGACCATTCGGCATTTGGTTTTTTGGGATTGGCTTACTTCACTTAGCATAATGCTTTCCAATTCCATCCATTTGCCTGCAAATGCCATAATTTTATTCTCTTTTATTGCTGAATAATATTCCATTGTGTATATGTACCACAGTTTCTTTATCCATTCATCTATTGAAGGACATCTGGGTTGCTTCCACAGTTTTGCAATT
>PVHX01016675.1:0-42448 GCA_004024805.1 Geosciurus inauris
ATTTTTGTTTCTATAGCTTTGTAGTAGAGTTTAAGATCTGGTATTGTGATGCCTTCTCCTTCACACTTCTTTCTAAGGATTGCTTTGACTATTCTGGGTCTCTTATTTTTCCAAATAAATTTCATGATTGCAATTTCTATTTGTATAAGAAATGACTTTGGGATTTTAATTGGGATTGCATTGAATCTGTATAGCACTTTGGGTAGTATGGCCATTTTAATAATATTGATTGTGTCTATCCAAAAGCATGGGAGATCTTTCCATGTTCTAAGATCTTCTTCAATTTCTTTCTTTAGTTTCTTGTAGTTTGCATTGTAGAGGTTTTTCACCACTTTTGTTAGATTGATTCCGAAGTATTGTATTATTTTTGAGGCTATTCTCAATGGAGTAGTTTTCCTAATTTCTCTTTCAGAGGATTCATTGCTGATGTATATAGAATTGTGTTTGATTTATGCATGCTTATTTCATATCCTGCAATTTTGCTGAATTCAGTGATTAATTCTAGAAGTTTTCTGGTGTAATTTTTTAGATCCTCTAAGTATAGAATCATGTCATTGGCAAATAATAATAGTTTGAGTTCTTTTCCTATTCGTATCTCTTTAATTTCCTTCATCTGTCTAATTGCTATGGCTAAAGTTTCAAGGACTATATTGAATAAGAGTGGTGAAAGAGGGTATCCCTATCTTGTTCTGGTTTTTAGAGGGAACGCTTCCAATTTTTCTCCATTTAGGGTGATGTTGGCCTTGGGTTTAGCATGGATTGCTTTAATAATATTGAGGTATGTTCCTGCTATCCCTAGTTTTTCTAGTGTTTTAAGCATGAAAGGGTGCTGTATTTTGTCAAATGCTTTCTTTGCATCAGTTGATAAAATCATGATTCTTATCTTTAAGTCTATTTATGTGATGGATTACGTTGATCGATTTCTGTATGTTGAACCAAACTTGCATCCCTGAAATGAACCCCATTTGATCATGGTGCACTATTTTTTTAAAATATGCTTTTGTATGATTTTCCAAAATTTTATTGAGAATTTTTGCATCTATATTCATCAGGGATATTGGTCTGAAATTTTCCTTTTTCGATGTGTCTCTGTCTGGTTTTGGTATCAGGGTGATACTAGCCTCATAGAATGAGTTTGGAAGGATTCCCTCCTTTTCTATTTTGTGAAATACTTTGAGGTGTATTGGTATTAATTCCTCTTTGTGGGTCTTGTAGAACTCGGTTGAGAATCCATCTGGTCCTGGGCTTTTCTTGTTTGGAAAGCTCTTGATGGCGTGTTCTATTTCCCTGCTTCTGATTGATCTGTTTAAGTTGTGAATCTCTTCCTGTTTCTGTTTGGGTAGGTCATATGTCTCTAGAAATTTGTTTGTGTCTTCAGGGTTTTATATTTTACTGGAGCATTTTCAAAATAGTTTCTAATTATCCTCTGTATTTCAGTAGAGTCTATCATGACATTTCTTTTTCATCACAAATTTTAGTAATTTGGATTTTCTCTCTCCTTTTCATTAGGGTGGCTAAAGGTTTGTCAATTTTGTTTATATTTTCAAAGAACCAGCTTTTTGTTTTGTCAATTTTTTGAATTGTTTCCTTTTTTTCAATTTCATTGATTTCAGCCCTGATTCTAAATACTTCTTCTATTCTACTTCTTTTGGTATTAGTTTGTTCCTCTTTTTTGAGAGCTTTGAGATGTAATGTCAAGTCATTGATTTGTTCACTTTTACTTCTTTGAATATATGAGCTTAAATGCCATGAACTTTCCTCTTAGCACTGCCTTCATAGTGTCCCAGAGATTTTGATATGTTGTATCAGAGTTCTCATTTACCTCTAAGAATATTTTTATCTCCTCCCTGATGTCTTCTGTTATTCATGCATCATTCAATAGCATATTATTGAGTCTCCAGGTATTGGAGTAGCTTCTTTTTTTAAAAAAACTGTCATTAATTTCTAATTTCATTCCATTATTGTCATTATAGAATTCAGAGTAGTATCTCTATTTTTTTTTTTGTATTTGCTAAGACTTGCTTTGTGGCATAGCATATGATCTATTTTGAGGAAGAATCCATATGCTGCTGAGAAAAAAGTGCATTTGCTTGTTGAATGATGGAATATTCTATATATGTCTGTTAAGTCTAGATTATTGATTGTTCTATTGATTTTTGTAGATTCTTTTTTTAGTTTTTGTTTTGAAGATCTATTCTGTGGTGAGAGTGTTAAAGTAACCTATTACTATTGTGTTGCAGTCTATTTGATTCTTGAAGTTAAGAAGGGTTTGTTTGACATACATGGCTGCCCCATTGTTTAGGGTATAGGTATTCAAGATTGTTATGTCTTTTTGATGTATGATTCATTTAAGCAATGTGAAATGACCTTCTTTATCCCTTTTCACTAACTTGGGTTTGAAGTCCACTTTATCTGATATGAGAATGAAAAGCCCTACTTGTTTACACAGTCGATATGAGTGATAGATTTTTTTCCATCCTTTCACCTTCAATATGTGCATGTCTCTTTCTATGAAATGAGTCTTTTGGAGGCAGCATATTTTGGGGTCTTTTTTTTTTTTTTTTTTAAATCCAATCTGCCAGTCTATGTCTTTTAATTACTGAGTTTAGGCCGTTGACATTCAGTGTTATTATTGAGATATGGTTTGTATTCCCAGATATTTTGGTTTATTCTTAGTATTTAACTTGACTGAGTATCTCCTTTGATTGGCCTTTCCTTTAGTGTAGTTCTTCCCTTTGCCAGTTTTCATTGTTGTTTTTCATTTCCTCCTCATGGAATATTTTGCCAAGAATGTTCTGTAGTGCAGGCTTTCTTGCTGTAAATTCTTTTAATTTTTGTTTATCTTGGAAGATTTTTATTTCATCATCAAATATGAAACTTAATTTTGCTGGATATAAGATTCTTGGTTGGCCTCCATTGTCTTTCAGATCTTGATATATGCTGTTCTAAGCTCCTCTAGCTTTAGGGGTCTGAGTTGAGAAGTCTACAGAGATCCTAAGTGGTTTCCCCCTATATGTAATCTGATTCCTTTCTCTTGTGGCTTTTAAGATTCTCTCCTTATTCTAAATGCTAGGCATTTTCATTGTGATGTGCCTTGGTGTAGATCTGTTGTGATTTTGTACATTTGGTGTCCTATAAGCCTTTTGTATTTGATTACCCAATTTATTCTTCATTTTTGGAAAATTTTTTGATATTATTTCATTGAATACATTGGTTATTCCTTTGGTTTGAAATTCTATGCCTTCCTCTATCCCAACAATTTTTAAATTTGGTCTTTTCATGTTATCCCATAATTCTTAGATGTTCTGTTCATTGTTTCTTACCAGCTTCACTGTGTGGTCAAATCTATTTTAAAAAGATTAAATGTTTTGTCTTCATTGTCTGAGATTCTGTCTTCCAAGTGATCTAATCTGTTGGTGATGCTTTCTATTGAGTTTTTAACTTGGTTTATTGTCTCTTTCATTTTGAGGATTTCTGTTTGGTTCTTTTTCAGAATCTCCATCTCCTTATTGAAGTAATCTTTTGCTTTCTGTATTTGCCTATGTATCTCTTTATCAAAATGATCTTTTTCTGCCTGGGTTTGCTCTCTTGTATCATTCATTATGCCACAGAACATTTTAATTATTTACATCCTGAACTCCTTCTGTGACATTTTTTCTGCTGTGCTGACCATGGATTCTAATAATGTAGTATCTTTGTTTGAGGCATTTTCTTCCCTTGTTTTTTTTCATGTTGTTTGTGTGTCTTCCCTTCTAGCACTGCAGATCTAAGTTATAAGTTTTTATCTGATAGGCTTATAGATTCCCTACAGGGTTCCAATACCTCTCCTTTAAGTGGGAGACAAATATTGACAGATCTCAATACAAACAATATATAGTTTCAAACAAAGTAGCTCCTAATAGCTCCTAAATACAGTTATGATTTAGTCACAATATACAGAAATTATGAGTTCAATCAGCAACTATTATATAAACAATAAGTTTGTACAAGGGTCTATAGTTTCTGCTGGTGGGCTAGAGAAAACCAGGGGTGAGGTGTAGGATGAGATGTCAGGGAGGTAGGAAGTGAGGATATAGTTATTATATCCTAGATACCATGAAATAAGAATCCAAAAGAAGTTGGCTATTAGAAAAGAGAGAAAGAGATTTGGGGAAGACTAGTAAGTAGGAAGAAAATAGACTACAACTAACAAGGACATATAAAAATTAAGAAAAATATAACATTTAAAGGTGAAAGTTATGGGAATATACAATACAACTGTAGAATACTAATCAGATATCCTGGTCCACCATGGCCTAATGCATAGAAAACACTTGGTTTAACAAATGTTGGGGATGTGAGGGTGGGAAAAGAGTGAGAGAGAGAAAAGAAAAGAAAAGAAAAAAAAGAGGAAGAAAAGAAAACAAAAAAAAAAGGAATATTAGGAAAAAATAAAAAATAAAATGTCTCAATGTAAATAAATAGGATTGCTTCCCTTCTCCTCTAGTAGGTGGAATTGTCTGTTGCTTACTGGTATCTGCCCACTCAGGGAAAAGATGGTGAAGCTGGAGTCTCACAAACAAGCCATCTGCTTCAGAGATAGTGTTAAGGGCTGGGCCTGGCGGTGGTTTAGGGTGACATGTTAGCAGATGCAACTCTGTGGTGTGCTGTGCAGACATAAAAGTTTGTCTCTAGATCCTGTCCTGTGTCCCCAGGTGTAGATGAACAGAGAGGTTCTGCCCTAGCAGATGGAGATCCACACAAGAGCAGTAGCCAGGGGTCCCATGTGGGAGCAAAGGCTAGGGGTCCTGCATGGGTGGGCGACTCAAGGTCCTGTGGGGTGTGTGGGCACTGGAGCCAGAGATACTATGCATGGACTATGGGTCCAAGTCCTGCACCAGAGTCCATGGGTCAGAGTCCTATGCCAACTTGCAGCTGAGGTCCTGTGTAAACAGTGGGGCCTGGCGACCCTGTGCACATGTGAGTGGAGTTCCTGCATGGAGGTAGCTATGGGGTGTCCTCTAAAAACTCACAGAGAAATAATGTTTTCATTGTTTTAAATCCAGGTCCTGGAGAGACTAGAAATGCCGTGTCTGTCTAGGCCGTCATCTTGGAACCAATCTGTGGTATATATAATGTATCTGCAAAATGGAGTCTCTATGTGCTCTCTGATCATCATGTGAGCTGGTTCCCTCTGCCACACTCTTTCACCATAATGTCCTGCCTTACCTTAAGCGCCAAAGAGTGGAGAGACCTTCTATGAACTAAGACCTCTGAAAGTTTTCCTCTCCATACAATTGTGCTGGTTGGGTCCATTAGTCACAGCAGCAAAACATCTGGTTAAATTGCTGAGGTTGACATTGAATTTGAGATCCTCTTGCCTCAGCTTCAAGTTGCTGAGACTGCACCACTGCACCTGGTTGCTCTTTATTTCTTTATAACAATAAATGCTTAGATTTTTTTCCTCCTTATTGTGATTGAACTATGCTAATCACATCTGAAAGATACATTATTAATCTGGTATGAGATAACTACTGGTAGTATGAGAAATTAAAGAAAACTATAAGATCATGTCAATTAATTAAATTGGTGAAAAGAATTTGCCAGCCCTAAAGCACTTAATGTAATTTTTTTCTAATATAATTGTTTATTTCCATTGTGAGATTGTTTTATTGGTTCTTTTTAGTTGTACATGACAGTAGAATTTATTTTGATATAATTACACAAGCATGGAATGTATCTTATTCTAATTAGCACTCCATTCTTGTGGATGTACATAATGGCAGGATTCACTATGGTGTATTCATATATGTACATAAAAATTATTTCAGATTCATTTCACTGTCTTTCCTTTTCCTATTCCCCCACCTTCCTTTTATTACCTTTTATTTAATCTACTGGATCTGTTTTCTTCCCCTCATCCCCCATATTGTGGGTTAGCTTCCACATATTGGCAAAAACATTTGACCTTTGGTTTGGGGGATTGTCTTATTTCACTTAGCATGATGTTCTATAGTTCCATCCATTTAACAGCTAATGCCATGATTTCATTATTCTTTATGTCCAAATAATATTCCGTTGCATATATTTACAACATTTTTTTAATCCACTCATCTGTTGAAGGACACCTAGCTTGGCTCAATACCTTAACTATTGTGAATTAAGCTGCTATAAACATTGATGTGGGCATATCACTATAGTATGCTGATTTTAAATCATTTGGATATGTACCAAGGAGTGGGATAGCTGGGACTAATGGTGATTCCATTCCTAGTTTTTTGAGGAATCTCCCTAATATTTCCCAGAGCAGTTGCATCAGTTTGCAGTCTGACTAGCAATGTGTGAGTGCACCATTTTCCTGATATCCTTGCCAACATTTATTGTTACTTGTATTCTTGATAATTACCATTATGATAGGAAAGAGATGAAATCTCAGTGTAGTTTTAATTTGCATTTCTCTAATTGCTAGAGATGTTGAATATTTTTTCACATATTTTTTGATCATTCACGTTTTCTCATCTGTGAAGTATTTGCTTAGTTCATTGCCCATTTATTGATTGAGTGAATTAATTAATTATTTTGTTAAGTTTTTTGAGTTTTTTATATATCTTAGAAATTAACACCCTATTTGAGGTGCAGATGGCAAAGATTTTCTCTCATTCTGTAGGCTCTCTTTACATTCTTTGTTATTTCTTTTACTGTGAATAAACTTTTTAGTTTTACGCCATCTCATTTATTGATTATTGATTCGACTTCTTGCACTTTAGGAGTCTTGTTAAGGAAATCAGTTCCTGAGCCAATATGTTGGAGTTTTGGGATTACATTTTTATCTAGTATATGCAGAGTTGTAGGTCTAATTTCTAGGTCTTTGATCCACTTTGTATTAGGTTTTGTGCAGGTTGAGAGATAGAGCTTAAATTTCATTCATTCTACTATATATGAATTTTTAGTTTTCCCAACACCATTTCTTGAAGATGCTTTTTTCTTTAAATGTATACTTTTGCTGTCTTTGTCTAGAATGAGGTAATTCTATTTATATGGGTAATTCTCTGCATCCTTCATTCTGTTGGTCTTTTTGCCTGTTTTGGTGGCCATGCTGTTTTTGTTACTATAGTTTTTGTAGTATAGTTTTCTAGAAGTTCCACACTCCTTTTGTTTAACTCTCAAGGTTTGTTTTCCTTTCCTTTCCTCCTCCTCTTCCTCCTCCTCCTTCTTCTCCTTCTCCTCTTTCTTGTCCTCCTCCTCCTCCTTTTCTGCTTCCTCCTCCTTTTCTTCTTCCTCTTCCTTCTCCTCCTCCTCCTTCTTCTTTAGGTTATTTAGAATGGAATGGTTTTCTTAATTCCCCTTTTGGTGATTCATCATTTGTGTATAGAAACACAATTGATTTCTGGGTGTTAATTTTGTATCATGCTATTTTGCTTAATTAAATTATGAGTTCTAGAAACTTACTAGTGAAGGTTTTTTTTAGGTCTTCTAAATACAGAATTATGTCATCAGCAATCAGGGATAGTTTGAGCTCTTCTTTTCCTATTCATATTTCTTTAATTTCTTTTTTTTGTTTAATTACTCTGGCTACAGTTTCAAGAACTATGTTGAACAGAATGGGTGAAAGTGGGCATCCATGTTTTGTTCTATCTATTGAAATAATCATGTGGTTCTTGTCTTTAAGCCAATTCATGTGATAAATTACTTTTATTGATTCTGTTGAATTCAACTTGCATCCCTGGGATGAAATCCACTTGATCATGGTGCACTATCTTTTAAAATGGTTTTTGTATGTAATTTGCAAATATGTTATTGAATTTTTTGCATCTATGTTTATCAAAGATTTGGTCTAAAGTTTTCTTTATGTGCCTGTCTGGTTTTGGTATCAGGGTGGTACCTGCTTTATAGAATGTGTTTGAAAGAGTTTCTTTCTTTTCTATTTTGTGGAAAAATTTGAGGTATTAATTCTTTTTTAAAGATGTTGTAGAACTCTGCTGAGAATCTATCCACTCCTGGGATTTTCTTCATTGTTAGGTTTTTGATTGCTTCTTCAATTTCCTTAATTGAAATTAATCTGTTTAAATTTTCTATATTATCCTGGTTCAATTTGTGTAGGTCATATATCTCTAGAAATTTGTCAATGTCCTGAAGATTTTCTAGCTTACTGGAGAAAAAATTTTCAAAATGGTTTCTGCTTATCCTCTGTATTTCAATAATGTCTGTGGTGATAATTTGATTTTCATCAAGGATTTTGACAATTTGAGTTTTTTTCTCTTATGAGGTTTTTTTTTTTTCATTTTCTTAGCTAAGAATCTATCATTTTTTTATTCTTTCAAAGAACAATTTTTTTTAAATCTTAATTTCATTGGTTTTTGCTCTCTTTAATTTTTTTTTTATCTTCTATTGATTTTGATGTTGATTAGTTCTTTTTCTAGGGCTTTGAGATGTACTGTTAGATTATTTATTTGGTACCTTTCTATTCTTTGAATGGATGAGCTCAGTGTTCTGAACTTTCCTCTTAGAACTACCTTCAAGTATCCCAGAGATTTTCGTACATTGTATCTCTATTCTAATGTACTTCTAAGTATTTTTTTTTTGTTACCCTAGTGACACTTACCTGCCAGCCAGTAAACCAGTTATTTCACTACTGAACTCTTCTACTATCCATTCATCATTTAATAGTGAATCATTTAATCTCCAGGTATTAGAGTAGTTTCTATTTTTTATCTTATAGTAGATTTCAAATTTAATTCCATTATGATCTGATAGAATCCATGGTATTTTCTCTATTTTGTAATAGTTGCTAGGAGTTACTTTGTGGCCTAAATGTGGTCTGTTTCAGAAAATATTCCATGTGTTCCTGAGAAGACATTGTATTTAATCATTGAT
Source organism: Geosciurus inauris (assembly GCA_004024805.1). Taxonomy (NCBI): domain Eukaryota; kingdom Metazoa; phylum Chordata; class Mammalia; order Rodentia; family Sciuridae; genus Geosciurus; species Geosciurus inauris. The sequence continues at coordinate 8,854 of PVHX01016675.1, forward strand.
GAATGAAATATTCCATATATGTCTGTTATGCCTAAAGTATTAATTGTATTTTGTTTTATGGAATCTTTATTAATTTTTCAAAAGATGTATCTAGTGATGAGATAGGAGTGTAAAAGTCACCTAGTTTAATTTTATTGTTGTCTATTTTATTCTTTATATTAGAAGGGCTTGTTTGATATATGTAGATGCCCCATTGTTTGGGCCATAAATAAATATGATTGTTATTTCATGTTGTATGATTCTCTTAAGCAGTATGAAGTGATCTTCATTGTCTCTTTGAATTAACTTTTGTTTGAAGTCCACTTTATCCTATAGAAAAATAAAAGCAACTGCTTATTTCCAAGATCCATGTGAATATGTTTTTTTCCCCATTGTTTTTCCTTCAGTCTGTGGATGTCTTTGCTCATGATGTGATCTTCTTAGCGACAGCATATTTTGAGACCTTGTTTTGTAATCCAATCTGCCAACCGGTGTCTTTTGATCAATGAGGTTAGTCCATTTACATTAAATGTTGTTATTGAGAGATGATTTTTATTTTCTGTCATTCTGATTTATTTCTAGTTTTTAAGTTGAATTAGATTTCCTTTGATGACTATTCTTCAGTGTAGTTTTTACTTCTGCTGGATTTTATTTTTATTCTCCATTTTTTCTTCATGCCATATTTTATTGAATATGTTTTATTGTATAGGCTTTCTAGTTATGACTACTTTTAACTTTTGTTTATTGTGGAATATTTTTATTTCATTGTCACTTCTGAAGCTTCATTTTGCTGGATATAGTATCCTCAGTTGACAACCATTTTCTTTCAGAGCTTGGTATATATTTTAGAACTCCTAGCTTTTAGGATTTAGGTTCATAAATCAGCTGAGATCATGATTGTTTTATATCTAAATGATCAGTCATTTTTCTCTAGCAGCCTTTTAAATTTTATTCTTATTTCTGTATCTTAGGCATTTGTATGATAATGTGCCTTGAAGGGTGTCTATTTAATTTTGTATATTTGGAATCCTATATGTCTCCTATATTTGATTTTCCATTTAATTACTAAAGTTTGGGAAATTTTCTTATATTATTTCATTGAAAGGATGGATTTATTCCATTAGATTGTACTTCAGAGCCTTGATTTATCACAGTGAATCTTATATTTGACCTTTTAATGTTATCCCATATTTTTTGAAAATTCTGTTCATGATCTCTTAACATTTCTTTTCCATGATCAATTTTATTTTCAAGATTATATACTTTCTTTTTGTTGCCTGAAACTGTATCTTCTAAGTGATCTAGGGTATTTGTCATGCTTTTCATTAAATTTTTAATTTAATGAAATTTGGTTTATTGATTCCTTCATTTTGAGGATTTCTGATTCATTCTTCTTTAGTATCTTTATGTCCTTATTGAAGTGATCTTTCATTTCTTGTATTTTCTCTCTGATTTCACTCCTTACATTATATTTTACCTCCTAGATCAGTTTAACTATAAACTTTCTAAATTCCTTCTCTAACCTTTCTTTCACTGTGTTGTCAATGCAGTCTGTTGTTGAAGCATTCTGGCTTGTTTGGAGTAGTTTGTTCCCTTGTTTGTCAGTTTTTGTGTGTGTGTACCCATCTATTCAAATGGATTTGAAGCAGCAGGGTTTCTACCCTATGAACTTACAGTGTCCTTATAGATTTCCAGTACCTCACGGGTGAGGAGGAGCTAAATAATAGCAATGACCTATGTAAAAAATATATAGCAATAAACTAAGTACTTTGTTCTTCTTGTTACCTTTACCAAAGCTTCTGGATTGGCCTATGGCAGAAGTGCCCCTTCAATCTCAGGGTTTTCCATGCTAAGACTCCCTTTAGTATTTGTGGACTTTTCCCATACTTGTGTGCCAATTCCATTCTCCTGCTAGCAGATCAGCTCTATTTTTGTTTCTTTTCCTTGTTTAATGTACCACAGATTTCTAAATCTCTAAGGCACTCTGGCTATCCACTATCAAGTTTTCATGAAATCCCTCTCTAACTCACCTCTCAGAGAAGCAGTATTCCTACTGTTTGAATCCTGGATCACTGAGCTATAAGATTTCCAATTCCCTATAGTCTGCCATCTTCCCTCCCACTGTTATTTGTTATAATTTATATGTGAAACCCAATATAGTATTTTTCCAATACATGGTACTATTATATTTTCATAAAAATATAATTATAATTTAAAGAAAATTTGAACTTAAAGTTCTGTTTTATCTTAATCAATTCAACTTCAATTTAAAATAAAATTTTAAGGTTGTAGGCAATTTTTCTTTACATAATAATTTAAGTGGAATTTTATCAACTGATTAAAATTATTTATATTTAGATATCTTGGTAAAGATACTAGACATTAAAGATAGAGAAAAATATCATGCACATTTGGGTAAAATCATTTGTCATCATTTTAGGAAAAGGAATCAAGTTGGCCCTACACTGTATTTCTATCTATACACACAGTCATGTACACACATACATACATATATACAATATACATATACCTACATACATACATGTACACACTATGTATGCATATATATTTTCTGAATACAACATTGTCACAGAACATTGCCACATTCTTATTGAAAGAAAGCATGCTCTAAGAATTATTTATCCAACCAAGTATTTGTTCAGATAAAACAGCAAGCAAACATTTTCAAACATGCAAGAATTCAGAAACTATAGCAACACAAATTCTTCTTAGAAAAACATAACCAAACAAATCTAGCTTACTAACAAATGTATGGAGAAACTTAATAAAGGGACTGGTATAATTAAATCATTTATATATACAACAACTGTGGCATGTTTGGTTATAGCAGACAACATAAATATTCTAACTTGTGACACTATTGAAATAACATGATAAAAAATAGTGGAAAGTAGAAGTAGATACATATCTAAGTTTTTGAGGTTAAAATGCCATATTTAAAAGCATAATGCTAAAGATTAGAAGGATAGGTCACACTTTGCACACTAACAGCAAGAACATTTTTAAAGAAAAAACAAAACAAATATTATACAAACAAAATCACAAATCACATTATCTAGAAAAGAAAGAAAAAAAAAACACCAAGGGAGAATAAAAACAGTGTGACAAAGAGGGTGATGAGACTGAATTTAAAAAATATCTGTCATAGCAATAAAATATTTTGTTAAAAATGATTCAGATGGTGTGAAAGCAATGACATGTATTTGTGTGCCATATATAAGGGATATATTTGAAATAAAAATTATAGGGAAAATAATGAAATCTGTGAATCTTTATCAAAAGTGTAACTCAAAATTCATAAAATGAAAGTCATGAGATATATAAAATAATAATATATTTCTAATAGGACACCTTTCTCATATCAGCAACTTAAAATATACAGAGGACAAATTAATGTAATTAATTAGGTAGATTAAAAAAATATAGTATGAATTATTTAATTAGAATAAGGGAGAAAGAGAGAAACACACAGAGACACACATAGAAACACTTGAAATGACAGAAAAATGACAACTATATTCAAATAATCATCTGTGAAGAGTGAAAGAAATAATTTCCAAATGAGGAAGCGGTACAAAACACTTCTTCTGAACTCAAAACAAATATAACTGTGAATTAATAATGTTAAACAAGGATGAATACAAAGAACCTCCTTTCATACAGAAATTTAAACAAATAATACTTCAAATATCTCCTGGGGAAAGAAAAAGTAAAGTGTCACTGGCAGATTTTATAGATGACAAAACAATGAAAAAACTCAAACAGATATCAAAACATAAAGAATAAATAACCCTTAAAGGAAAGCTGAGAAAGACCATGGCCAAGGTATTTATGTGCTGAACAAAAATATCCCATGAACTAAGCACATTCTTTTGAACAGAAAAATAATCTGAAATCTTCAAAAAAATAAAAAGATACAAATCACAAGCAAATGAATAAAACCACAGAAAAACATAAGAAGTAAATACTCAACCTAGATATTTTTACCAAAATAAAAAGAAATTACTGGTTCGTCCAAGATAAGTGAAGAAAAACTTCAAATGTAAAACTTAGAAATTATAATAACAAAATTACACAATAAGTCTATTTTTATGTCTAATCTTTATATTTAAAAAATTTTTCAAATACAGATAACTTACATTAAGTTTGGCTTGATGTAATCTTTCACTATAACTGAATTTTGGCTTTCCTTTTTAGCTTTATGCACAATTATTGTTGTGTGTTCTACTCATCTAAGTGTATCAAATTGAATTCAGTTACAGCACTATTATTGTTTTCTTTATAACCTTTCTTATACTAGTCAGCTTCTACTCACAGTTAACAATACAAATTCAGTTATGGCATTGATTTCCAAACTTGTGTCTTCAAAATATATAGCTACAAGATTGATTTTCTTTACATAAATGGCTCTTTTCCTCTTTACTGAATATCTGATTTCTGTTCTTCATGTCCCAAAATTTAGTGTTTTAAAGCAACAACAGTTTATTTTTCACAAGTCTTTGAGTTGACTGGATTCATCTGCTCATCTGGGCTTAATGTGGCTGAGTTTGGGGGCATTCTCTCATATGTGTCTCAGGGTGGCTGAGCAAGGATGATTTAGGATATCCTTGACTAGGATCAATTTATATTTCTCCAGATGTCTCACATCCCACTGCAGACTAGCCCCAGCATGTTCTCATAATGGTGGCAGAGGTCCAAGAGAGGACAGAAACAAAAACTTTCTTGAGTTCCTGGTAGCATTTAATTTGCTGCTATTGGCCAAAAACGACCAGACTCAGTCAGTGTGGAAGGTATTCAATACAGGCTGTATCCTTTGAACAGAACTAAGTAAGGAGTCAGGGTTGTTAATGTGATCAGTTAACTACAGATTGTATGACAGGCTGTGGAAAGAGAGATTTATTACATTTGGGGAATTTTCAAAGGTGTTAATAGGACCTATGAAAGTTTTGAATAGACATTTCTAAGTTAAGAAGAGTAATTAAATTTTACATCAGAGTGACAGAAGGAAGTGAGATATTCTTGGACACACTATGGATATAAAGTATTTAGAGAATTAAAATTGTAAAATTGATATGGGTTAAGAAAAATCCATTTTGGACCTTACGTTATCATAAAAAAGCAATACAAAATACAAAAATGCAAAATACAAAATTGTATAGTGGTAGATAGGCTAGATTGGAGGAAAATCACCATAGAGTTAAGAAAGTGGTTAGTTTAATAGGAAATAAGGATAAGGAAACTTAGCCAACAATTAAAATTAATATTTTGTTTACTCATGGTGTTTATTCACCATTTGTTTCCTTTCAAGCATGTCAAATGGGAAAATATATATATTTTAAACCTGAGTATATCTTTGATTCATGTTTGACTGCCAAAGGCAAAATTTGTTTGTAAGCACAATAATAATCATTATTGTATTATAAAGACTAAAATTTCAGCTTTCAAAAACACATCTTTAGTAGCTTTTAACCTTTTTGTTTTTTCCTACAATCTCCCTAGATGTGTGATAATCCCCTAGGGATTCGTCTGTTAGTGTTGTGTGGTCTTCTTTGTTGTCTATTAAATAGAGGTCATCTCTTCCTTAGTCTAGATTCTCTCAGTCTAGTGGTAGTGGAGAGAAAAGAAAAAGATGGAGATCACAATATTTCTTCCTGTATCTCCTGCTTCTAGTACCATAGTACTTATGGAAGGATGTGAGATTTTTATGTATAGAATTTAAGATTTATGCCCCAAATCACAAGTCATTCTTCCACTAAATGATCTAAAGACAGATTATACACATGCTTTAAAAATAAAATAAAAATAGGTCTGTGGGTACAGCTCAGTGGTTGCCTAACATATACCTGAAGCCCCGAGTCTGATTCCCAGTTCTGCAATGAATAAAATAAAATATAAAATAAATTTAAAAATCAGTGTCAACCTTCAAAAGACTATTTTAAAAATTCCATCTTATTTTATTGTATACACATAAAATCTAGAAATAAACTAATTTCTTGTGGTATATATATCTCTATGTGGAATGTTGGAATGTTGGCTCTGGAGTATTAACAGATTTTGGAATATTTTCTTTAGGGAATGATATGTGTAATGATATTATTATGTATAAAATGAATCTTTTTACTTTCCTTGTTCATATTGCAGGCTATCTCAAGAGCATATTCACATTTTGCAGTAGAAAAATACATAATAATTGAGATATTTATGTTGGATTAATGCTCATTTTGTTAGATACAAAGTACATAAATTTTACCAAACATGTTAACATATTTCAAAATAAAAATAAAAGTTATGTTGTTTCTATTTCATTAATATAATTTAAATTTTCTTTGTGTTTTTTAACTGTGGATATTTCACTATGTAAATTTATTTTTATTTTTCCATTGTGTCAAAGAGTAAATAAACGTCCTTAGATAAGAACTCAGTCAGCTTATTGTTTGAAGTTTGAAAAACAAACTTTCCTTTTTACTAAATTCTAATGGACAGTTTCATAGTTTTGAGCTTGTTTGTGACATTCTCAATAAAATAACCCTTTTATCTGTGAATAATACTGAAAGAGTAACTTTATTTATTTATTTATTTATTTTGAGGATAACATTTCATTTCTCTGGTTGTAAGTGATATAGAATCACAAAATACATGCAGTCATACATAAAGCCAGGGCTATGATGACCATTATATTCCACCACCTTTACTGTCCCCATGCCCCCCATTACACCCCTGCGAACAGAGTTCCTTCATTGTTCCCGTGTCCTTCCCCGCATTATGGATCAGCATACACTTATCAATGAGTACATTCAGCATTTGGTTTTCTGAGATTGGCTTACTTCACTTAACATGATATTCTACAACTGAAAGAGTAACTTTAAAGACAAGCTCACAGTCAGATTTTTGTTTTAAAATGTGCAACATTACTAGATGACTAAAGAAGACAGTGACAATATAATTTTGTTTCAAAGAGGTACCAAATATGATAGCTAAAAAATTTATAAGGCCTGGGGATTCTATTTCATATAAACTTTTGGTCAATTCAAGGATTAATACCTCAAATTCACATACCACCTTAAAGTGAGCTAGTAAAATGATAAAATCATGTTTATGTGTAGTCAGCTTTTGATTGCTGTGACCAAAATACCTAAAAAGAACAATTTGGAGGAGGAAAGATTCATTGTGGTGCATGGTTTCAGAGGAATTGGTTCACAGTGGGCTGGATCCAAGGCAGAAACATCAAGGGAGAAGGGAATGGCAGAGGAAAGCAACTTAGCTCATGTCAGGAAGGATAGAGTGGCGGTAGGAAGGGGCGAGAGACAGATATATTCCCCAAGGCCATATCCTCACTGACCTACTTCTTCCAATAATGCCTCATGTGCCTATAGTTATAACCCATAGTACATTCAAATTAATTAATCCATCAAATGGATTAAGCCACCGATGAAGTTATAGTCCTTGTGATTCAAACATTACCTAAAAACCTCATCTCTGAACCATTCCACACTGGGGACCATGCTTTATGACATGAGCTTTTAGGGGAACATTATAGGGCCAAACTACAATAGTCTATTTATTCATGTTTCTTATAGTATTACACTACCTCAATTAGGTAAGTTCCTCAGTCATTAATAAAATTTTCTCTGGAAATTGGATTTAACAAAAATATTATAAACTGTCATATTACACACATTTTTATAACATTTTAATATGACATTATGTATTTTATTTAGATTGAAATGGCTTATTAAATAATTATTAGCATAAATGTTTTATGATACCAAAAAAAGTACTTTCTCAGCTAAAGTTTCATAGACATTAATGTAGCTGAAGGTAAAGACAAAGTGAGATATGGGGGAACATTTTTTAATGCATACTTTCTTGAAAATTTTGAAAAATGAAAGCTATTAAATTATACAGTTAGCATTATTAAAAGACCAAAAAATGAAGTTTATTTCAATCTGGACTTTTCTCCCTCAAATATTATTTATATAGAATGTATTTTAAAATTTTGTGAAACATTTGTTTCTCTATGTTGTCAAATAATATTTCTGTGAATTAAAAAAAATAATACACTGAAATATAGAATGTAAGTACAGAAAGCATCACCTTATAAAACTAGTAGTTTTCACAAGAAAAAGAAAACCAATTCAGCAACACTTTAAACCCATTAAGGACCCCATATCTTAAATTTATTGAATAATCTTATTTTTCTTGATGGTTCGGTGAAAAGTCAACACAATACATTATAGCTTCAAGATGTTTTGAGAAATGGAGACCATCTTTCTAGCAGCAGCTGTTTAAACTTGTAGGACTTCATTGTGCATCTGAATCAAATGGAGGACTTCTCAAAATAAGATGGTCCATACTTTGAGAATCATTGGTATTTAATAGTTGTTTGTTCATAATCATTGCAAGGGGAGCTATTAAAATGTAAGGATAACCTTGGAGATTTTGGTTTAATGTGGCTAGATAACACATGTATGTCCAGTTATGCTGGTGGTACTGGACAACATATTGAGAAACACAATTGCAAAGATGAGGTTTAAAAAATATTATTGTTCCACTTAGCCAGAAAATACATAATAAAGAAATATTGAACCAGGTTTACAGATTTTGGAAGTTATGATTGCATTTTTGTGCAGTTGAATTCTGAAGGATTCCAGGTATATTATGAATTGGTGAGAAGTTATTACACACATTATTTGAAATTTAATTAACTTCATGTTCAGATACTTAAAGGAAATGAGGGAACTTCACAGGACAGAAACAAATGCTACCTACATCACAGTGAATTTCTCTTGGATTCTTGGTTCTCTAGAACAGGTAGAGTCCCACAGATGTTGAAAAAAAGCAGATTATTTTTTCTGTGGTATGAGGCCTTGAACCCAAGGCTTCACACATGCTTGGCAGGTGCTCTACCACTTAGTTACATTTTGAGACAGGACATTGTTAAGTTTCCTAGGCTGGCCTGGAACTTGTGATCCTCCTGATTTAGACTCCTGAGTAGCTGGGATTATAGGTGTGTACCATCATTCCAGGCTCAGATTTTTTTTTTTTTTAATATTGAGAATGTGCCTGACAGTCATTATAGGAGAACTTAACTAATAATTTATATGATTTTAATTCAAGAAATGCTTATAAATCTTAGGGGTTTCTTTTCCTTTTTAAAAAAATTTCCAATAGTTTTTCCAAACTTAAATCCATCCAGTTTCATCTATGACATATAAAGATGGGCTGAAGTCATCACTCCCCTTCTAACAAAAGGAGAGAAGTTGAACACACTGAAAATGAACAATTTTTCTTGGACATGTCAGAGAGCTGGTGTCACAGGCAACTACTACCTAGAAATCTGGAGATACATGAAAAACCAGATAGCCATAGTCAAGATTAGCTTGCTGAGAGCAGAAGCCATGGAAAACAAAAATTGGTTAAAAACTGTAAATGGTAATTTTTATAAATTTATTCAGGTTGAGAAATAACTATCTTGAGGATGAGAAGAAAACAGAGGCTAGTATGCATTAGCTGAAAACATTAGGAGGGGTTACCACACTTTTGTAAGTTATCTCTCCAGAAAGCCTGACAGTTTCTCATAGTAAATGGTCAAATAATAGCTCCTTGTAGCTCTGGCAGGGATAGGGGCAAATGAAGCATTGTAAAACACAGCCAGAGAATTCTCTGTAACAAGGCCCTATTCTGCAGGGGAAGAAACATTACCAGATCTTTTTCTCCCTTGGAAAAGAATATTTTGTAGATTCCAGCCCCCCTCTAGCCTTTCTATCTTAGCTAAGGTTGGAGAAAGCTAGGGAACACTTGTAAGGCCACATCTGAGGGACACAGGATAATAAAACATTAAAATTATACTTAATCAGGATTTTAGGTGACCTCTGACCCTTTGCTATGACCTTTACAAGATATGAAACATAAGAAGAGATGAGAAATTCAAGAAAGAATCAAAAGAAAATCCTAAGTATTATAAAACACTGTTGGAATGTAGGATGCCTTTGAGGGACTAATTTGTAGACTGACTATGGCTAAAGACAGAGCCACCAAGTTTGAACATAGAATGTTCCCAAGCTGAAGTACAGAGAAATAGAGAACTTTTTCAAAATGACAATAAATAAATACATAAACACATAAATATACAAGTGAGAGAGAGAGAAAGAAAGAATAAGAACATCTAAGACCTTCAGGAAAATTTTAAGAACTTCAGGAGAATTTCAAAAAGTGTAACATTCATAATTTTAATACCAGAAGGAAAACAAAGAGAAAAGAAAGTAGAAGAAATATTTGAAGTGCTAATGGCTGAGACTTTCTAAAATTTAGGATAGACACAAAAATATAGATCTAGGAAGCCCGAAGAACACCAAACTGGATAAAAGATAGTTTCACCATATCATATTCAAACTGGAAAATGGAAGACAAGGAAAATCTGGATAGCATCCATTGGTGAATAAAACCACCTAACTTTATAGGAAGAAGGAAAAGAATTACAGCAGGTTTATCATCAGAAAACATGCACTCAAGAAGAGAGTAGAATGTATGAAACAAAGAATCTATCTACCCAGCATTTTATAACTCATGAAATTATCTTTCAAAAGTGAGTAAGAAACTTGAAAACTCCAAGAAAAATTAAGACTGAATGAATTTATCACTATCAGACTTGCATTTCAAGAAATGTAAAAGAAAGCCAGGTGCATTGGCGCACGCCTGTAATCCCAGCACTTTGGGAGGCTGATGAGACAGGAGAATCGTGAGTTCAAAGCCAGCCTCAGCAGCAGCGAGGCACTAAGCAACTCAATGAGACCCTGTCTCTAAATAAAACACCAAATAGGACTGTGGATGTGGCTCAGTGGTCGAGTACCCCTGAGTTCAATCTCCCATGCCAAAATAAATAAATAAATAAATAAATAAATAAATGTAAAAGAACTCTTTAGGCTAGTATACTCCTCAATACCTCCTCTCATGCTCCTTGCCTCTCTACCTCTGTTCCCCTTCCTCTACCCTAATGGTTTCCCTTCTACTTTTGTGACCAAATGTGTTAAATGCATGTACAAATATGCCTCAGTGAAACCAGTATTCTGAATAATTAGTATTCTGAATATTACTCTAATAATAATTAGTATTCAGAATAACCAGTATACTGAATTTATAAATATTCTTTCTAAATAAGTTTTATAAAGAAGTTTTTTAGAGAGGACAATCATATAGAAAAGAGATTCAGTCTATCTGAATAAAAGAAAAATGTTAGAGAAGGAATAAATGATAGCAAAATAGATTCCTGTTATTTTTCTTGTTCATGACTGATTGAAAAGATAAATGTTTGGCTAAATTAACAATAACAACAATATATTGGGAGATTATAGAATATGGAAAAGTGAAATGAATGACAGCAATATTATAAAGTACAGGAGGGAAGATTTGGAAACAATTTGTTATAAGGTATCACACTATGCATTAAGTAATACAGTGTCATCTCTAGGGACTTAAATTAGTTAAAAATGTACATTTCAAACTCTTAAGAACATTAGTTTTAAGGAACCTGAAATTTTATTGTTCCTGAGATTCACTAAATCTTTTAAAAGAAGTAAAATGCATAAATCATAATATAATCCCAAACAGTTAGTGTTCTTACCTATATTCGAGCTTCATCAGCAATTGCTGGAATTTGTCTCCTGATATATAGAAATTGGATTATCATGTTTGTGCTAATTTCAGCACAGCAAAGAAATCTGGCAGAGAAAGCAGGGATTATGCTCAGTATTCCCTTATGATTGTAATGCCTGTGTGTTCCTATCCCAAAGAACTAATTTTCTTAAAAGTCACTTAACACGCTTTATCATGAGTGCTTCGGTTTCTGAGTTTAGTCCAAGTGGAATGATTTCAAATCTATTTTCCTGCAAGTCCAATAAAGGTGCAGAAAGAACATACTTCAACAATTATTATGCATCAGTCACCTTGTAATAGTTTAGGCCAGAATTTCCAATCTTGTTACATTCCTCAGTGGAACATTGTTCAGAGATTTTATTTATTCTTCTCATTGTGTTTCCTCTTTTTTCAAGAATTATTGTTCTTAATCTTTCCTATCCAGACACATTTTTTTCTCTTCTTTCTCTCCTGTATTTCTCACACTTAACATTCCTTATACTCTATTTTGTGATATCTTTTCTAACTTATATTTTTGTGTGATTTTGGCATATCATATATATTGCTTTTATTTGTGATTTTATTTTATTTACAGCTCTCAGGAGTAGTCTCTTCAAATTTTACTGAGTTCCTGGTACCCAGCATGTGCTCAATAAATGCTGCTTGAATGAAGGCTAATGATCTAACGAAAAAACTATCATCTTGTCAAAGCTCTTTTTTCCTCAAAATTGCTCATGAATGAAAACAAAAGTCAACAGCAAAAGCTGTTTGCTAAAGTTTGCTTGTGACTCAGCAGTCTTGTGGTTTATCTCAGCTCATTTCAGGACTTCGAAGATGATCCACTCTGAACAGCTGATGACTCAGGCAAGAGCTGGCAGGCTCCGTTTGCCAGTGACCGTTAGCACCTTTTGCGGGGTTTAAACACCCCAAATTGCCAAAGCTCCACAGTGAATGCTATTTTTACTTGATGACTGTTAATTCAGCAGAATTTTAACACTGATACTTGTCTGATTCCTTTACTATTGACTTCCACTTTAAACCAGTACCTATATAATCTCTAATAAGCAGAGGAGCTTTTCCATTCTAAGCATCCTCCTGAGCTCAGTGATTCATTACACATACTAGATCCAGCGGATGGGACAAAGTGAAATATCTCAGGAAATATTAAATGAAGGCACTGATAAAAATTAAATATTTAGCAAAACAAATCTATTAAAAAAATCCCATACCTAGCACCCCCAACATATACTAAATAGAAACATAAAAACATGAGCTTAAAATTAGAAAAATAAGATTTTTAGGCTAAGACATCTGTAGCAAATCGTCTTTTTAATCATCATGTATCCATTAAATGTTTAGGACTCGACCTTTGAGGAGTCATGGTGAACCAAAAGCTCTCTGGTATATTCACTGAATGACTCCCAAGGAGAGCCTGAGGAGCTTAAATGCCAGCTGATCTTGTGAAATATCAGACTTGAAAGCGAGGCTCGCACACCTGCCACGCGGCATTAGCAGGAGCAACCAAATCAGCAGCCCAGAGTGATGTGAAAACAGGAGCTCATTCGAACCTTCCATTCCACCTAAAATAGTATTGAATTTTGTCTCTCCCTGATGCTTTTGGGGCTTATTCTTGATTCAAGGCTTACTTCTCCTGCAAACTGAACCAACAATTCTTTCGTCTGCATCGATATCTTAATTCTTTTTCTTCTTAATTAAATCCATGGCAAGTAGGTGGTTCTTTTTATTTTTTATAGTTATTTTTCAGACTTTTAGAATGAGATAACTTAAGAGCACCAGGAATACAACCTTGGTTTCATTTATTGTTCATACATTTATTCAAGAAATAATTGAATACTTAATATATAGAGACAGTTCTAGGCTCCAAAAATATGGCAAACAGTGTAATAAAAAGCTAATGAGACAGTGAGGCAGAAAGTGAGATACACAAAGAAACAGAGATAAGGGATACTGCTAAATTTTCATATATTTATTTCTGCTCAATAACTCATTTTTCTTTCTATTACTTATTGCCACATAATTTTACCTTCACTTTTTAAGTCTTGAGATCCATATGTGTCCAGGAAATATCATTGTGCAGAACAACTGTCTTAAATATCAGTAGTTGAGCTCAGAAGGCAAATGTTGCTCTACAATTAATTCATCACTTCTAGACGATTCACTTAAATGTATTTAACAGTTGAAATCAGACTTATTTCATCATTTAATTAACTGATCAGACATTGAAAAATAACATTGTTGGATTAATTTCTTAATGCTTCATAAAGGATAAGCAAATCCTTTAGGTAATGATCTCCTTGGTATAATTTATAATTTTTGATATCACACACAGAAGAATTAGCCCTACCCTCTTACAGAATCGATATCTACCAAAGAACAACTTATGGAATCCCTGAAGTTGAGAGTCAAAGAGACTGGAGATGTACTTACTCATATAATTTATGTTAATTTTAAAAAACAGAAGTCTCTGATTAACACAGCAGGGCACTCTCATTTTCCAAAAACTAGTCATCATTTGATACATACTCAGCTATAATGAAATTTTCTAAAGGACTTCTAAAGCTTTAAAAAAAGAAATGTATTTTGTAAATTTTCAAAGAAAAAATTTTCTGGGCCTATAGAAATGTTATAAAAGAATGTTAATAGTTGTTTATTTTATTTTATTGTTGTTTCTTTAGCAGTCATTGATATTTTGTGTGGTAGATACACAATTTCCTCCCATTGATTACAGGCAGAACTCTATTTCTTCAGTGAAATAATATGATGGTGAGATGTCATTCCATTGATTAGATTGTTTTATGTAAGGTGTGGACTTAGAAGAGTGGAGGGAGAGTCTCTCCTTCTGGCCTTGAACAAGAAGGTGCTATATGAGCTGCCTATGGAAAGGTCCAAATGCAGGGAATGAGAGCATCCTTGAGGGGGCAACATTATTGTAATAAGTTGTACCAACAACTTCATTAATTTTGAAGAAGTCTCTAGACTATCTAGAAGATCTAGAGAACAATATACCTTAGCTGGCACCTTACATGCAGCCTGTGGGACCCCAAGCAGAGGACCCACATAAGCTGTGCCCAGACTCCTACAGAAACTGTGGGATAGAAAACGTGTTCTATTTTAAGGTGCTAAATATGTGGCAATTTGTTACACAGCAGTGGAAGTCTAATACACAGGGTCTCATGTAGTGTTTGTAGATTATAGGAGAAGGTAGAAAACATGTTTTATTTTAAGGTGCTAAATATGTGGTAATTTGTTACACAGCAGTGGAAGTCTAATACACAGGGTCTCATGTAGTGCTTGTAGATTATAGGAGAAGGTAGTAAAATATGCTTGTCCAAAAAATGACTGAATTAGAACTATTCATTGACATATAAGTTACACACAACAAAGGGAACAAATCAAATAGTGCAGGTAGCTAAATCTTTATGTATTAAACAAGTTTATACAACCAGCATCCAGAAGAGGAAATGGAACACTTCAGAGGTTCTCCCCAGGGTCCTTCTAGTTACCATTTTCCACACCCTGTAAGGATAACTATTATCCTGGCTTCCTACACACTATGTTGATTTCACAGATTCTTGAGTTTATGAAAATGGAATTGTACTGTATGCGCACTCCCTCAAACATAGCACCTTACCTCCTGCTCAGTAAGCAGAGTCTGCTATGAGAGAGTTCTGCTATGAGAGAGTTCTATACAGGAACTTAACCAGAGATGACTATCCACCAGCCTTGTTATATCAAGTAACCTCATCAAGAAATCGATTATATTATGTTCACTGCTCCTGTTCACACTCTAGGGGCGGAGCTTATATTTGGCAAGTATTCCAGGGATAAGAATCTTGGGAGAAGCCTAAAGAAATGACCTATCTCAGACACTGTGATTGTGGCTAAGTGGTAGAACACTTGCCTAGTACACGTGAGGCACTGGGTTTGATCCTTAGCACCACATCAAAATTAAATAAATAGGTAAGTAAATAAATAAATAGATAGATAAAGGTATTGTGTCCATCTACAACTAAAAAAAATTTTAAAAAATGACCTATCACAATAAAAGACTACCATTATTTTATAATTTTGTAAATGTCTTTTATGATTGAAGAACTAGAAGATAGCTCGAGTCTCCTATGTGCTTCTTCATTTGATCTATTATAATATATTGTTTTTGTTGAAGTGTATGAAGAAAATGTGTCCTCAAGTTGAAAAAGATAGAATTATTTTCAACATCCTTTCATAATCTTGCAATTACCACTTGGGCCTGATAATTTCTTAAGTTTTTTAAAATGTACAATAATAAATTATATGAATGAAGGAATGAATAAACAAATAAATGAAAGAATGAATTGGGTACTCAGTGGTATAAAATCCTTTGACTCCTCTTGTCCTTTGAATAGATTTTTTACCCATACATGATTTGTTTGTTTGTTTTTCATGGTACTGGGAATAGAATTCAAGGTCTCATGCATGCTAGGCAAACACTGTATCACCGAGCTACATCCCTGGCCAACACACATAATTTTTTAATATTATGCATTAGTGAATTGAAAAATATTACTTCAGTAAATGATATAAATATTCAATTTTTTAAATATTTTGCATAATATAAAAATAATATTTAATATTACCACTAATCTCATTAGAAGAGGCTTTTAAGTTGTATACCATTAGTTATCATATTTGTAGTACTGAATTTAAGTTTTCAAATAATTTTTTCTGCAAAGCTTAAATTTTTGATAATATTAGCTATTTTTTCTTCAACTGATAGGCTCATTTCAATACTTTTAAGAGAATAACTGCCAAATGCCTAAGCTGCATGGAAAATACAGAAGTCATATATTTTTCTTTTTTTTAAAGTTAGTAATAGTTATCTTTAAAATCAGCAAGAAGGATGCTATTGCTATTCAATACAAATATTCAATAAATTATTAATATTTTGATTGATTTTCTTTGTCATATGTGACATTATTCTCTCATCTGTAGTACTTTTTTTCTGTGAAAAATATTTATCTTTGTCCTTTAGATAAATAGTCAAGGTTGTACACAAAAATTCATATTTTATTAACTTTAAGATGATTTACTTAAAGTGTTTTCTATTATGTAAGATTTCAAATATTGTTTATGTAAAATTTTGTAAATAGTGAGTCCAAAATTCCAGTTCATGTCTTATGCTATGTAGAAGCCTAATGAGCCATGTGTGGGCCACCGTTCTCTCTGTGCTTGTGTGGTAATTTCTTGATTAATACTAATTAATGACATGTCACTGTTCATTTGAAATGAATGATGAAAATGATTATTCAACCCTGATAGTGAAGTCACTCAGCAACTTGGCATCAAATGTCTATGTCAGGAGGCAGTGCCAGACTCAAGATGACTCCATGTTATTTCCACTTTCTGCTACAGTAAACTGGAATTAAATGATGTTTGTTTTTAGGTAGGCTGGGCTCTAAAGGCATGATGGAAGATTTAGCTTCCTCTCATAGATTCTGTCTGACTTATTTACAAATGGCTTTAGGTGGTAAATTAGGTAAGCTGCATAGCCTCAGAACAGCTGAGGAGGACTTGCTTAACAGAGAATTAAAAAATATAGATCTCTCTTTAACGTTGTTTTCTCCCTCTTTACCACCTTGTTGCATTTTATGCTTTCAAGGATTCTGTTTACTGAAGGTCAGGGTTCTCAGAAGAGAGTTTCATTATTCAGAGTTTGTAATGTCTCTTCTCTGTACAACTATTATTTTGGTAACAATTGGGTTATGTATGCTGATAAAGAATTTGCCAGTTTGAAAAATTGTGTATGTGTGTGTGTTGAATGGGTCTTATAGGGCTTATTTGTAATATTGATTAACGAGAGCATTTCAGGTAGCTTCTTGAACTTTGCTATTCAATACAGTATGAATTAACCATCTGAATCTATTTATCACTTTAATTTTAGCTAGTCTGAAAGGAGTTGTGCTATACGTATAAGATATACAATAAGATTTGAATACTTACTAAGAAAGAGTAAAGAAAGGAGCTGAGTGTAGTGGTGTGTCCCTGTAATCATAGTGACTTGGGAGGTTGAGGTAACAGGATAGCAAGTTCAAAGCCAGCCTCAGCAACTTAGCAAGCCCCTACAACTTAGCAAGACACTGTCTCAAAATAAAAAATAAAAAGGGCTGGGGATGTGGCTTAGAGGTAAAGCACCCTAAAGTTCAATCCCTGGTACAAAAAAAAAAGAAAAGATTGTAAAATATCTCATAATATTGTTACATTAGTTACATATTAAAATTATATTATTTTTAATATATTTGTATAAATGAAATATATCATTTGAATTAATTGAATATTTAATGTTTGAATGTGGCAACTAGAAAATTTTAAAATACATATAAGTCCTGTATGTGTGGCTTGACTATATTTCTAATAAAAAGTCATGTTCCAGAGTTTGATTTTATACTGCTGAGCTTCAACTTAAGTAATACCTATTTACTTGATAATTGAAGCAATTTTAATAAAATTCTTGTATTTTCTTCCTATTTTTAATGAGAACCTCAAACATGAAGAACCTCTCCTCATCCAGAATGTGCCAAAATCATGTACGACCCTGAAAAGATATCTGCCATCAATATAGAAAGGAATTCTTGTCCTTTGGCAATTTGGCAGGTTCTAGAGAAAGCCCAAACCTTCTCTAGAAATTTTGGCTAAGTAAGTGATTGACATCTAAAAAGTTAAACCCACATAGATCAACCAGTACTCTTCTGCATTATCATTGATAATACACAATGGCATAGCCACTTTGGGCAACAGCTTGGCAATTTCTTTTAAAGATAAGAATTTACCTTACAACCTAGAAATCTAAACCTAGGAATTTTCCTGTAGGTTGTGTAAATACATTTACTTCAAAGATTTGTATACCAATGTTCATAGAAACAAATTCCTGACTTGACAGTTTTATATTTTCTCATTAGGAAATCAGAGTGTTCTCCAGTTTTAATTTCTTTCTTAATATTATTTTGGGTTTTCTAGGCCCTTTGAATTTTTATCTAAAGAAATTATTCACTCTTATTTCCACAAAAAGCCATTTGGTTTTTTTTTTTATAGATTTGAGTTGCATACATAGATCATTTTAAAAGAAGTTCCATCATAACAATATTGAATCTTGCAGTCCTTGAACATGAGTTCTCCATTTATTTGGTCTTCTTAAATTTTTCTTTGCATTATTTGTAGTTTCCACCAGCATTTAAATCATTAACTTTATCTCAAACTATTTTTATGTTTTTAATGCTGTTAAGGATGTTATGGTGCCAGGTGTGGTGGTACTTGCCTGTAATCCTAGCTGTTCAGGAGACTGAGGCAGAGAATTGAAAGTTTACGGCCATCATAGGCAATTAGGAAAATTGGCTCAAAATAAAATTTAAAATTCAAAAAGTGTTGGGAATGTGACTGTGGTAGAATGTCTCTGGGTTCAATCCCCAGTACCACAAACACAAAAAAATTTATGGTTTTTATCTCAGTTTTTAATATTTCTTGATATATGGAAGTTTAATTGCTTTTTGATATTGGAATTTTGTTCTGTAGCATCCATAAACCTACTTATTAGTTCAAATAATTTTTTAGTAAATACTCTTTTTAACTAAATGAATACATGTTTAGGAATTATAAATTTTACTTCTTTATAATCCATATGCCAATTATTTTTATTGTGTCTTTGCCTTCTAGAACATTAAGGATGTCAGTCAGTTAGGCAAAGTTTGTAGCTATCATTATAAGCTTTTATGGCTGGGCACATGGGCATGTGCTTGTAGTCTGAGCTACTTGTGTGGCTAAAGCATGAGGATTCTCAAAACCTAGAGGTTGAAGGTCAGCCTGTGCACCTTGGACAGACCCTATCTCTAAATATGTGTGTGTGTGTGTGTGTGTATGTGCATGTGTGTGTTTGTGGGTGTGTGTATGTATGTACTTTTTATAGATTATCTGGCATTGCTAGCCTGTAAGACTTCAGTTTGTTGTTAGCTTATAAGTTGTTAGCCTATAAGTCTTCAATTTGGAATAGTGTTTTCATTAGATTTTTGTTGCTGTGACCAAAATACCCATAAAGAACAATTTAAAGGAGGAAAAGTTTATTTAGGCTCAGTTTCAGAGGTATCAGTTGATAGATGACCATTGCTCTGGGTTCCAAGACATCATGGAAGAAAGGCATCAGAGAGAAAGTCTGTTCCACTCATGGCAGCCAGGAGAGAAGGAGAGAGAGAGAGAGCGAAAGAGAAAGAGAGAGAGAAAGAGAGAAAGAGAAAGAGAGAAAGAGAAAGAACTGTGTTTGTGTGTGTGTGTGTGTGTGTGAGAGAGAGAGAGAGAGAGAGAGAGAGAGAAGAGAGAAAGGCTACAGGCTACAGGGAAGATGAATTAATCCTTCCAGGTCACATCTCCAGTGACCTATCTCTCCCAGCCACTCCCAACCTGACTATAGTTATCACCTAGTCAGTCCATTCAAACAATTAATAATTTCACTCCTGAGTATTCTTGCATTAATACGACGCTCTTGAGGGACACCTCATTTCCAAATTGTAAAGCAAAGGTATAGAGATGACTATCTTGGCAATAAATTGTTCATTGGTATGAAAATTTTCTGAGGCTTTTAAAAAGAAATTTTTGAAACTGCCTCCTGTATACAACCTCCTTTATAGATTAAGTTTCTGCTGATGCAATTGGTAGGAATGCTAATTGCTCTTCTTTAAGTTTAGAGCCTGTGATAATGGCATGAAGTTCAGCCTGAAATTGTTATTTAATTTCTATTTGCATAGGTCTGATTTCAAGCTTATTAAACTTTAATAAAAAATTAGAAAGTTTCTTCTCAAGGAATTTCCTTAGGAAATGAACACTCTTTGAGAAACTCTTTGAACATGATCATTCTTGTGGAGACTGAAAGATGATAAAAGGTCAAGGAAGAGGTAGAACAAGATACATTGAGAGTCTGTGGAGAGTAGTAAACAGAAAATTGAAATCACTTTCTCATTAACCTTCACCAAAGATACTTTTGGGGGCGCTAATTTGAACTCCATATTTCTTTTAAGGATACCTACAAATCAGTTGAAAACATGATTATTGGATGTTGAGAATCTTATTACCTTTATTTCCTTGTTTACCTCAAAGTTAATACAATTTAGACATGTCAAATGTTCCACAAAATTAAAATTATGTCATTAGAGGGATAAATAAATGGATGTAAGCCTGGGATGTAATATATATAAGATCTGCAGATCTGCAAGGGGTGGTTTATAGTTAGTATTATACAAATTCAGGAATAACATAAATACGGTTGCTTATGATATTCCATATCCCCAGTTTCCCACCTCAGATTGATGGATCAATCCATTCTGACAATCAACCAATTAGTGACCTTGACAGGTAGAATTTATGTGCAAGAATTTCCCCAAATGTAAGTTCCTCAAGCAGAAGAGAAGATGAGGGTAGAATTTTACATAGTCTCAAATGGTGGCCCAGGTGTTTTGTGAGAAGAATGAAATTTGAATGAGAACTTTCAATTAATTACTCCTCATATATCTCTTGCTAGAAAATTATTTGCCACAGCATCCTAGGACAGACTACTCAGAGGAATGGGACAAGGGGATTTGGAAGTGCCAGAGTGTCCCAAATCTAAGATCTTGAGTCATGAAAAAGAAGAGTTATGATGGAGCTTCATGACATTGTAAAGATCCCCACAAAGATCTCCAGGAAAACATTATCAAAAACAATATAGTTGATTAATAATCCCATCAACAAATAAGTACAATATCTTGAAAATATCACTTACGAAGAAGATTTTTATAGGACTGAGACTAGTATATATATATCATTGTAACACGGGGTTTTAAAGGAGGGAGTAAGAAAGTCCTATATAAAATGGGAGAACTGAAGTCAATTTTAATAATCTGGAATCCACAGAGCGGAGCTTTTAAGGAAACTGTCTCCTGAAACTTTCACATTTTTATCTTTGCGAAACAGTTCCAGCAATGGGATTGATTCATGCTTTCTTTGCCGTTTTGGTAAATTTCCATTTCTTAGCTTCTTTAGTTCAATTTTCATTATTCAAATTGAATTGTGAGATTACCTCACATTGCAAAGATAGCTACACAAATATTTCTACACAATTTGCAGTCACTCAGTTCTTATCAAGTCAAGTTAATTGAGATATAACATTGTATTACAGTCAAAGTGCTTTAGATGCAGGTTATAACTAAATGCTGTTGTATAACCCCTGAAAAATCAGTATGAGTTTGAGTCTGTTTTACATATTGGGCAGGTTAGAGGATGAAGATCGCGATTGAAATGGATACATAAGAAACAAAATACCTAATGTCACAGCTGTGTTTGAAATGGTTCTAGACCTTACCTGAAAATTCTGGGTGAAATTAAGATGCCAGGAACAAAACTTCTAATTAATTGCTCCTTGAAAATATTAACAAGGAAACTAAGATACATTTTGGGGCTTCCCTTTCTTCATAATATGCTTCTTAACAACTAGACTAAATTTGAATTAATAGGTCCAGAACAATCTGGATCTCAAAGCTGATACACTTGAAATCAGAAGGGAAATTCCATACCATTGTCCAACACTAGTTTAAAAGCTTCCCACTCACACTAGATTCCTGAAGTGAAAGAAAGTTGTATACAAAGTATAGTAATTGGTGCTGCTTAATCCATAAAACTTCTATTATGACTATAATAGAAGTATTATGATAATGGTAAGCATCATCATAATTTGCATTTGTATAGCTCCTTACAATTTAAAAAATTCATTTGATCTACATTTTTCCATGATAGAAAATCTACTATTCCATTCTTTTTTTTTTTAAATATTTATTTTTTAGTTGTAGGTGGACACAATATCTTTTTATTTTATTTTTATGTGGTGCTGAGGATCGAACTCAGTGCCTCCCGCGTGCTAGGCGAGCACGCTACCACTGCGCCACAACCCCAGCCCCCTATTCCATTCTTTATATATAGTGAAATTGAGGACCAGGAAGATGAAATGACTTGTCCAATGTTCCCTGGTTCATAGGCACAAGTTTGCAATTAGAGACTATGTCTTTTGATTCTATATCTAATTATTTTCATACTAAATTGTAGCAAATGACATTGGGAAAATTTTTCCCTGAATCATCACATATTTTAAAATCCATTTGGCATTGAAGGATTAATTTGAATTTTATTAGCATCTTCCTCCCCACCTAATATTCATATACCCCCCCCCCCAAGTCTCCAGTTATACTTAAGATAAAAAAGTAAATTTTTCAATACCATTTTATAGGTGGTGCTACTGATACTATTGATGTAATATATTTGACAATAAGTCCTCAAATATTTTCATGTTCACATAATTTTGGTGTGTTCATCAAACAGAATATTATCAGGAATAATAATGGATACACCATTGATCAGTCAATAACCTCGATGATCTGAAACATTTATGTTATGATAACAAAGTCAGGCACACAGTAGTGCACACTGTATGAATCCACTTTTATGAATTAGAACAAATAAAATGATCTGTAGTGAAAAAATATCCAAAAAATACCCTTCTTGGCAGGGGGGATTGAAAAGGGAATTTTCTTGGAAATTATATTTGATAAGGATATGAGTTATATGGCTGTAGGTATGCATCAAAAGTAATTGCGGATTTATGTATTTGCAATTATTTAAATTGAAAAAAATCCTTGCTTAACTTATCAAAGTAGTATGGATTAACAATTCTGAAAACCACTTCTCTGCTTTTTGTGTCTCTAGACATAAATTAATAAGTAGGTCATTGATAGTGGAAATTGAAAGTATCATTGGAAGCTCATGAATGGATGTGTGTGTGTGTGTGTGTGTGTGTGTGTGTTGTATCACTTAATCACACTAAATGCCCACATCCTAGTTTCTGAATACCATTCTCCACTTAAAGAATCAGGGGCTTTAAAGTAAATGCTGAATCCAGGGCCAGTGCAAAGAAAGTGTAACATGATCTTCGAACACCTCGCTATTATGATCTTAGAACACCTTGCTGTGTCAGAAATATATGAAATGTACAAAGAGTGATGGGAAAACATAAAAATTTGACAGGAATCAGCTTGATCAGCTCTCACAGATCAACTCTAGGTCAATTTTAGCATAAAACAATGACAATGAATTGTAAGTGAATCATGGAAAATGTTGAGAATTCATATTGCAATCAATTAATTTGGAAAAGAGAAACTTCCTCTTAGTCAAATGCTGGCTAATACATGTAGAAAGAATGATGGTTCAACTATGATTTAACATTAGTTAGTTTGATTAGTTTGAGAATGACAGGCTATTAATAGAGTCTCAAAGGATCTTCCCCAACATTGCTTATTACTTATACAGTGAAAAATAGGTATTTTATATCATGCATTCAACCAATCAAAGTTGATATCAACAGTTTTGGGAAAATCAGCATCTAATTTGCTGATGTGATGTTCTTAGAAGGACATAGTTTACTGACAAGAATATGTAACTTAAATTTCATTAGAAGGAAGCATCCTACAACCTAAAGTGAGTGTTATTCTACCAAATAATTGCTATCTCAGCTTTTCAAAATGTCAAAGTCAGAGGAGACAATGAAAAGTCGAAACACTCTTTTAGACTGAAGAAGTCTTGGGACAGGTGAAAAACTAATAGCTGTAAAGGGTCAATTGGTGAAATTTGATTATGGACTGTAGATTAAGAATGATATTGAATCAATGTTATATTTTGCTCTTTTGCTTATTGAATTATGAGAATTTGCTTATTAAATTAAGAGAATGTTTTTATCATAAAATGTACCCTGATCTGGGCACAGTGGTGCATTCCTGTAATTCCAGTAACTCTGGAGTCTGAGGTAACAGGATCGCAAGTTCAAAGCCAGCCTCAGCAAGTTAGCGAGGCCCTAAGGAACTTAACAAGACCGAGACCGGGTCTCAAACTAAAAAATAAAAAGGGGTGGGGATGTGGCTCAGTTGTTAAGCACCCCAGGTTCAATCTGGTAGGAAAAACAAAACAACAAAACAAAACAAACAGATCCTGAACTATTTAGGGGTAAAAAGTGGTGTCTCCAATATACTCTTAAGAGCTCAGAATAAGTTATGTGTGTAAATGCGCATTTATGTGCACATGTGTGTGGTCTGGATAGGTGAGGAGAGATGAGACACAGAGGAAGGTACACAGAAGAAAGAGAAAAGTGGAATAGTGATAAATAGAGCAAAATATAAAATGTTTTTGAATATTGGTACAATCTATAAGCGGTTCCTTGTACTATTCTTGCAACTTTTTGCATGAAATTATATCAACATGCAAGGAAACACATATGCACACATTTAAAAACAATAAACTGTAATAAGAATTAATTCAGAAGTAAACTCTTTATTGCCAATTGTTCATCCTTATCTTCTCTCTGTATACAGATATGTTTCTTCTTTTATTATTGATTGTATCTTGTTTAAGGATCATATCATCTTTTTCTTTGTCAGTCCATCCCAAATCCATTATATTCTTTGTCACATCAAAATTATGCAATGTAGCTTTCCAGATTCAAATGCTACCAAAAGTTAACTCCAAAGGCAAGAAAGTATCAGGATAAAGAGAAAGTAAATGCACTTGCATATAAACCATTGAATTCAGGCCAGTATGTATTGCTCTGTGCTTTCAGAGCTGGAAGGATACCTACAAATAATAAAAGTTAGTGCACTTGTTTCTTTAAAGAAAGGATGTAGGAATACAATAATACTTTGTCTTCAGAATATATTTGAATAAATTAGGTAGAATTCTTCAGCTGAAAGAAAAGACATTTCTAAATATACCTTATCTTTTCCTTTTAATAAAAATTTTAGTTATCCTTTATAGGAAGCCATGCTCTTTATTTTAAATAGCTGATTTTCTACAAAAGTACAATAAAAGAATTTTCAGTCTTTCATTTTCTCTGAAGAGTTAATCAAATGAAAAATCTTGATGCCTCGGGCCTTTTATATTCAGATGAAATAATATAGTCTAAATGATAGATACAACTCACTTATTTTTGTGATCTGATAGCATATATTAAGTTTTCTAGTTTTGGCAACATAAGTAATAAATTAGAACTAAAATAATATCAGACTGTCTTTGATATTAAAAAGCTTAAGGAATATAATGGACAAAATTTAATATATATAATTGTATATATGCATATATATTTAAATATGTTATTATAATCTCTGGTCTAAATTTAGTACAGTTCATGTGCCACACAATGACCTAAAAGTATTATGCATACAGTTTTGTACAGTACATGATACTTCAAAACGATAAGAAATGCTACTGGCTATTACTGGTATGATATTACTGTATGTATTTACTATATGCTTGCCATTATTTTATCATCTACTCCTTTTTAAATGTATTACCATAAAACAGCATGCTGTTGCAATGGTAACACCATACCTCTAGAGTTCACTGGGTCTCTCTACTGCATCAAGTGATTGACTTATATCATTAGGTTTGTGTAAGTATAATCTGTGACATTTGCCCAGTGATGGAAGCCTGATGTCCCATTTCTCAGATCATATCCTCATCCTTAAGCAATGCATGACTGTAATAATAAATTGAAACTTAGTGTTTTCTAACAAAAATGGATAGGTCTATTAGATGAAGGATCTAATGTTGACTCTGCCCATAATTTCTAGCAACATAGAAATTATGAATAAAGATGATTGAATAGTTGTGTCTCTCTAATCAAGAACTATTAATCTTTTAAATATACTACATAAAAACATTTCTATGTTAAAAACACATTAGGCAATGTGAAAAATAATTTGTGATATAGATTAGTAGCAATATTGTTATTAAAAATAGAGCCACTAGTGTTTATACACTATTTTAACACCAAGAGGCCCAATTTTTAAAATTTATTTTTGATTGACACATAACATTTGTGCATACTTGAAAGCTACAATTGGTATTTTGATTTACATATACATGAGACTTCATGGAAACACTGAATAGAAGAGTTTTCTTAGAGACACTATTATTTTATTTATAAGGCAACTAAATTGAAGAGATATATAAAATATTTGCTCAAGTTCACATAGAAAGTTTATTATCAGCAATTTTACCCTAAGTCATTTGAATCTAGGTCTAGATCTTTCTAAATTTTAGGGATAACTGTTCTCTTCTATGTGGTATCAGGTATGAGGAGGGTGTCATTAAGATATACCAGGAAAATTGAGATTAAACTAAAATCTTGGGGCTTTCAAATCCCTCCTTTCTGTAACACCCCTCAACCATCCTGGCGCTGACAATTCTATATCAACCTCAATAGTGCACATACATTCCAGATACATATTGTTTATATTTTCGGCTATCTACTGGATATTTCTAATCAGATAGATATTTCTAATCAGATAGTCTATAAACACTTATCTCAAAAACGGTGCATTCCAAGTTGTGTGGTAGCTTAATCTGTCTCATGTGTTATTTTTTATTGTTGTTGCTCTTTTGCTTTGAGTTTTTACTAATTGTTGTTAGGATTATTATTGTTCAAGAGTTACTGTTTTACATATGCAGAGAATACAACTAATAACTATATTTATCTGTACTACTCAATTTAAAAACATATATTGTAATTAAGTGTTTTTCTAAATGCTTAAATACCATTGACATGACTAACAAACTGCAAATTATTTTAAATTTGATTATCTTAAACATTTTAGGTATTAATTGCAAAACTCCTAAAAAACAAAATAATTACATTTCCTATTTTGGCAACTGAAACCAACTTATTCTGAATTAAAATTAAAATTATTGTAATAATGATAATATATTATTATAGTATTATAATACATTACTTTGACATTTCTATTCTTTTCTCCATAGATGTTTGTCTATCTTGCTATAGACCAAATTTTTTGAAACCCAGAAAAAAAAAGAAATATATTTTTGCCACTTCAAAAGTTAGCCACTTCAAAAGTTTCAATTCTGTACCAGGAGTGTATCTCAGAAGTAGAGCTCGTTGCTCAGCATGTACCAATCTCTGGGTTTGATCCCCTAGCACTGCAAAAACAACAACAAACAGTTGCAATTCTAGGTTATTAAGGAGTTGATACTTGTCAAGAAATAGCAAATGCTTTTGAATATCAAATTCAACTTTCTTTGTGATGAATATTTTCTCATGATCAAATTCTTTTTACTACATATGTAGAACTTTCTTTTTACTACATATGTAGAACTTTCTATTCCTAATCCATTTGTTCATTTTTGCCCCTATGCTTATCAGACCTGGCCAGAGGATGTTGTGCTCCTATTTACCATTTATTTCATGATATTTCATAAGATCTGAGATCATTAGTAAGGTCAATCAAATGTTTCTTCTCTCAAAAGACAGGAGATGATGTTAGTGTTGTATTGGTCAGCATTTTGTCACAGTGACAAATACATAAGGACAACAAAGGAGAAAAAGTTTATTTTGGCTCATGGTTGCAGAGGTTTCAGTCCTTGGTTGGCTGGCCCCATTGCTATGGGCTAAGATGAGGCAGAATATCATCGTGGAAGGCTGTGGCAGAGGAAAGCTGCTCAGCTCAGGGCACCCAGGAAGCAGAGAGGAAGAGGCCAAGGACAAGATACAGTACACAAGGGCAAGTTCTAGTGTTTTATTTCCTTCAACCATGCCCACCTACCTAGAGTTTCCACCTCATCTATTCAAATTATTCTTTCATCAAGTGGGCTAATTCACTGATGAGGTTAAAGTCATAGTGTCCCAATCATTGCCCAAAGTCCCACCTCCCACCTTGGTCATTGCTGCACTGGGATCCAAGCCTTCAACACATACATTAGCTTTGGGATAAATTCCAGACCTAAATCATGGCAGGGATCTACAAAATCAGTGTCCTTTAGTTATGTTTTAGGAAACAACAATCTTGGAAGACACAGCTAAATAATCTTTCTACCTAGTTATTGTGCTAGATAACAAATGCTGAGGAGTCTTTCTCTTTTTGGTATAGTGCCTATATGTTTAGGACCATTAAATTAAGACAGGTTTCTGTAGCTGCCTTCCCACTTTACACAGATGGAGATAAAATGGCTATATATAAATATATATATATATATTTAAAATGACCTATGCTTAATAGAAAAAGTAGACTATGTATGTATATATGAATATTACCTGTATATTAAAATATATTAGCAAATATGTGTTTTTTAATCTAGCTAAGGTATATGAATTTTATAAATATTCTTCCATATTTGAATATTATTAATGTTTGGCTTTTGAATTTTTAATTCAATATTAATTTTATTAGAGTGATTAACAATGCATTTACATTATAAATTCAAAAGCAAAATTACTAACAAATCATATAGATATTTTTGTATTTGGTAGATAATTTTTCCATTTTGTCTTTCCAAAATTTTAACTGAATTTTTAATGCAAGTTATATTAATATTTGATTAGCATACCATAGAGCTCTTTCATGTTCTTTCAAAGTTCCTATCTTATAGCAATCTGTCTTCTTCCCAGCTTGTTCTCCTTTCATTTTGAGGATATAAGTTATAGTTTCACTAAAAGTTATTTTTTCCCATATTATATGCACGGTTGGTATATTAATCAGCTGTCATGAGCTTATAGCAAAAACTCAAATCACAGGGACTGCTTATTACCAACAATTTCTTCTTCCTCACTTTACGTGATCCTTGTATATTGGTGGTGTCTTATCACCCAGGTTTGCATATTCAGGCTGAAAGAGGCGGAATAGTGCTTTGACATTCTCTTGGCAGAAAGACAAGAACCAGGGTGGAGCGGCCTGGTGGCTTGCGTAGCTTCTGGTTGGATGTGAGTCACTTCATTTCTGCCCACATTTCACTGGGCGAAGCAAACCATTTGCCTCAGTAATTTTAAGGGAGAGGTGTCAGGGGCAATTTTTTTCCCAGTGTTTTAAGACTGTCTGCTCTGTTCACGTTTGAGTGAGTGGCTGTACGACCTTACTGGAAGTTTGTGTTTTGAAAACTATCTTGTCAACTGCTGTGCCTCCCAGTGGGGTGATCCAAAGACGACCTAGTCCTTTCAGTAGAGAACCACTAAATAATAGCATCTGTAAATCTTGCTGCAGAACATTGTCCTTGTCTCTTGCCCATGATGGTATAAAACTGGCTATCAGCCTTCTGGAGAATGTGCAGGACTGGGGAGGGTGTCATCAGTATGCAAACTTTTACTTACTCTGTTGAATTTTAGAATGCCATCTAACATGAGGCTCAGCTCTGCCCCAAATCTTTAATTCAGATGATCTGTTTTCCAACTACAGATAAACCTTCTGTCTTCTGTTATGTCAGGTATGGTAGTGGGTGGGTGGGTAATCTGTGGGTACCACTTGTCATGAAATGGGCTTTTAAATTACATTTCTGTGTTAAGCTCTATTTTACATCTTGCAGCTCAAACATTTTATGATGAAAATCAGCTTGCTTGTCATTGTCCCTTCCCTACACCTTGTAGGCAGTTATAGTCAGCTTTCTCCAGTCAATTCTGAAAATGTATTTTCTACAATCATCCACTTTGACTAGATTTTACAGTGTATCAGTATAATGCTACATAGAACCCCTTATTTCATCTCTATTTTAAAGTATATGACACATATATTTAGTTTATGATGAAGTATCAAGGAAGAGTAGCCTTACTCTCGCATGGATTTGTAGGTGTTTTTATGAGGCTTTATCCTAAAGTGTGTATGTTATATTTCTTCTGACTTTACCTTCTTTTAATTAATTAATTAATTAATTTTTGGTACTGGAGATTGAACTCAGGGGCACTCGACCACTGAGCTACATCCCCAGCCCCTATTTTGTGTTTTATGTAGAGACAGGGTCTCACTGAGTTGCTTAGTGCCTCGCCTTTGCTGAGGCTGGCTTTGAACTTGTGCCTTCTTTTATTTTAAGATGACACTCTTCTGGACCAAATTTTGAGTTACAACCTAAGTATATCTTCTTAAATATTTGATTATAAGATTAAATTCTCTTAATATATTGAAAATGAAAAGTGTAGTCCACATCTTGTCAGGCTTGAAGTCCCTTGTGTTGAATGCAATTGAATTTCTGTTTGGAGGTTGATGGGGGCAGAGAGACTTACTAAAGTGATATAAGATGAGCCATTGATATGGCTAATGAGGAAGGGAAGATTTGCTTTTAGTGGAGACCACAATTAGGCTTATACCCATTAAGGTCATCTAGAATACAATTTTTCCAACAATGAAATATCGAAGAGGATCATGATGGTGGCAGAAAATCAACACAAGATCATATATTCTGATCAGAGGGATCTGATGAATCCAGAGTTTCAGTAAAAATAAAGAAAGCAGGCAGTTCATATTTTAAAAAATACATTGGAGATAATCAAAATCTTAATGCAATTTGTGGATAAAGTTTGTATGTGAAATGAGCTTTAGCAAATGAAGTTAAGACTTTTGCAAATAGTTTATGAGTCTTGAGAAAAGTAGGCAACTACTCGTGGAGTAAATGATGTGTTGGAAGACTAGCAGTGGACCTAAAAGAGGCATTCTGCAGAGTGCATAAGAATCTATGCTGAAGGCTGGGGTCGTGGCTCAGTGGTAGAGCGCTTGCCTCACACGCATGAGGCACTGGGTTCGATCATCAGTACCACATACAAAATACATAAATAAAACAAAAGTTTTTTAAAAAAGAATCCATGGTGAATCAAAATACTTACTAAAAGGTTCATTAGTTTCTTATTGAAGAGGAACTCAAAGTTTGTGTGCACACACATGTGTATAAACATACATACACATTACACGTCAATGCCTATCCATTGTGGTTGTATACTTCTGTGTGCCATTTTGTCATCAGTTACTTGAAATTCTTATCTGACCTGTAACTTCAGTCATTCTCAACAAATCCTTTTGCTGTCCTCCTAAATCCTGAAACTACCTCCTTTAGGCATTGTCTTTCTTGAGTGATCTAAGTTACCACCACTGTAAAGATATTTTTTTCTGAATGAAGTACACATTATCTTAGCTTGAAAGATTTATCTATGATATAAATCTGAAGTGCCAATTTGACTTCTAGGCTTAACATGCTTATCCCTGCCAAGCCCCTAAATTGGGGTCATTTAGTCTATACCTGTTAGCTCACCTGGGACTAACTATCTGAGAAATCTATCTCTTTTCTGTAGCAATTGAAGCTATACCAGAGAAAGATAAAGAGTATGAGTTTTACAACTGATCTGAGAATGGTTTTGTTGTTTTCAGGTAAGTTCTGCTATATTTTATCAATACAGTGCAAAAATATAATAAAACCTTTTTTTGTTTATTAATTTGCTCTTGCGATGTAGGCAAAAAGTCCATGCACATTTTCTGAATGTTATAGGATCATTACAATTTCTAATCAATGAAGTTTTATTTTGTGGATGCCTGCTGCTTTAGTACATAAAAGAACATACAACCAATGCCTTTGTTGCTGAAACCCTAGATGATATCACAGGAGTTTGCAGGCATTGGCAAAACAATTTTTTCAACATTGTAAAGTCATTCAGGTAATAAATAGTACACAGAAATTTCAGGGCAGGTTGGGGGTGGTGCATTATATTCACAAAGTTACATGATTAGCTGGTTGCTTTTAAACCAGAGCCTCAAGCTATCTAATGTTATGCATCATTTTAAAATACTAAAGCCACCATCCAAAAACAAAACACAAACAACAACAAAATAAACCACTACACATGGTTCAGAAATCTTTTCTATTAACACTGGCTAGAGACAAGGATATTTCTGATCTTTCTCTGAAAACTATTTGTTAAACTACATTCTAGGGGGCCTCACTTCATCAATGTTACAACTGGTTACTCTGAAATGGGAACTTCTACCCTATCCAAACTCATTATTCTGGTTGGTGTGTTGGTATGATTTAGTCTGGGTCTTTGCTTACATCAGTGATGTGATCTTGGCTAAGTTAGTACTTGCCTCTGGGCCCAATTTTCTTCATTAAATGGAGAAAATGATAGTACCTACTTTATAAGATGGTTGTGAAATTTTAGATTTTAAATGATTACGACACTTGAAGAGTACCTACCAGAGTGCCAGTATTAGCGTTATTATTTTTATAAAATGATTATTGCTCTTATTACTATTACTACATACCAAGAACTTATAACAAGAAAATATAACAGATATATAGTGGTTTTTGATCTAAGTCTTTGAATTAGCAGTATTTGATTAGACAATGATTGTGAACTCATTTATCCACTATTTATTTACCATAGTATCAGAAAGAACTGCACATATAAAGAGCTAAGTACTGTGTAAAATGTTTTACAAAAACAATCTACTATCATGTTCATAAAAAGTCTACAAGGAAGTACTATGTTTATAAAGTTTCTCATGAATAAGCAGATGCTCCAATTCAGAAAACTCTGGAAACTTTTCCCAAATCATACTGCCAGTGAATATAAGAAGCTATATTTGAATTGAGAATTTCTGATTCCCAAGCCCAAACTTGTAACTAGTTTTTCTGATGAGGAAGTTGTCATCTCTTTCCTTTAGAGGATATATTTTCAGAACAAATTTAATTTTTTAACACCTTTTCCCCTAAAGAATATGGATAAGCCCCAGATCAAATTTTTCCAATAAATTTAATTATTTAATACTTGCAGCAAGAAGAGAAAATGCTATAGCTACATTATTTCTATGAAATTCATACATAGTTTTTCCCCTCAAAACTCTGTAGATCTTGAGTTTCTTAAAAATTATATTTCACAGGCATTTATTGCAGAGGTCAAGTAGGAGAAATAGCAGAAATGGGGACCATCACCCTTTCTTGTTGTATTCCTGTCATTTCCTTTATCTGCATTGACCTTCAGGAACATAATGGAACTGGATACACAAAATGAATTTTCATTCTGTGGCTCTAGAAGTTTCTGAAAGTTTGGTGTTTTCTATTTTGTTTATTTTTTCCTTGCTAATGACTTGAA